>CADCXT010002119.1:0-20025 GCA_902806775.1 Microtus agrestis
ACAGCATGTGCCAAACTTTTCCCAACATCTATAAGCAGTTACAAATATCATTAGATCAATTTCAGTAGGAGTACAATGACATACATTGTTGTTATCAAATACCACCAGTTCCAGTCTCTGAGCAACAGTGACAGGAACCCCCAATTTTCCCCTTCTTAAGTGAAGAGAGGTTAATATTTTAATTAAAATGAGTTCTGAGTCCCAAAGTTTAAAGCAGTCTGATGTTTAGTCTGCAACTCAGCTCCAAAGCAGACCAGAGTTCAAGCTGCAGGAGCAGTTTAGCATTTGTGCTCCAGGACAGGTGGGGGAACCTGGGTGAGGCGAGCTGGATTCAGCTACATGAAGCACATCCTGGCACTTATGACAGCCAGGTCTCCCTGGACTCTGGAGGCAGGATGACACCCTGCAGAGTGGTGTAGCTGGTTTTGTCAGCAGGCACTCCTTTCCTTGGGGGCAAGGAAGACCGGACCAAGGACCTCTCCTCAATCATCTCTGGAAGTCTGGAACTCCTCTGTGTCCGCAGCCTCGACATCACGTCCAGAATTTATTTTCTTTCTGTGAAAAAAAGCACAAACACATCCTCGACCCCAAATATATATACAGGTTGGGTTTTTTTCATAATGCATTGCAAGGGCTTTTTCACCTTGTCTTATCAAAGGTAAGCTTGGTGTCATCAAGCCAGATCCGTTTGCATCAGGATCTGCTGGCAACTTTTATGAGTTGCTTTGAAGGAGCCTTGTTATGCTCCATAATTTTTATTATTATTAGCCATATATGCAGTTCCTCCATTGGAAGAGCCATTTGTAAAATTTAGCATAAAATCCTTTAAGGGATTTTTTGCTATAACGTTAGCAAGATACAGGTGCATAAATAGTAGCAGTGATCTGGGAAAAGACCATTGTTTTTGGCCTTTGAATTTAGCAAAGGCAATTGTCCAGGAATCAATCTTAAAATTATCAATGAATCTACTGTTTATTATAAGAAACACTGATCATAGTCAATATTTTGTTAAACCATTATCCAGATTCTATCCTGTCCTTTTATTACAGACAGGCTACTGGTTTAAATTAAGAGTTTAATATCTTAACTAGCAAAACTGGGAAGATTTAGCCATAAGCAGCATGTTTTATAAAGCTGTTGTATAATAAGTTTTACATCTAACATACACACTAGCCATAGCTGAATTATAATTAATATACTGTATTTGTTGATTATTGTATACTTTATCTGTTGATTTATACTTTACCTGCTTGAGTACCTGTTAGGCAGCTGTTTTAAGCTCTATTGGAAACTGTTTTTTGTAAGAATTTTACCTAGCAGCTCAAGGTCTCCCATAAGAATATTATCACTAGAGCTTTAACCATTGGACATCCAACCAAAAGTTTGTAAGCTATCATCTTTTTTTTTTAGTTTTTTTTTATATTGGAAAAAAAGAAATTTCTGCCTCCTCCCCGCCTCCCATTTCCCTCCCCCTCCTCCCACTCCTCCCTCCCTCCCCCTCCTCCCCCTCCATATCCAGACCAAAGAGCAGTCAGGCTTCCCTGCCCTGTGGAAAGTTCAAAGTCCTCCCCCTTCAATCCTGGTCTAGGAAGGTGATCATCCAAACTGGCTAGGCTCCCACAAAGCCAGGACAATAAGTAGGATCAAAACCTGGTGCCATTGTTCTTGTCTTCTCAGCAGCCCTCATTGTCCGCCAAATTCAAGGAGTCCGGTTTTATCCCATGGTGTTTCAGTCACAGTCCAGCTGGCCTTGGTGGGCTCCCAATGGATCAGCCCCACTGTCTCCGTGGGTGGGTGCACCCCTTGTGGTCCTGACTTCTTTGCTCATATTCTCCCTCCTTCTGCTCCTCATTGGAACATTGGGAGTTCAGTCCGGTGCTCCAGTGTGGGTCTCTGTCTCTATCTCCATCCTTCGTCAGATGAAGGTTCTTTATTTATCTCTAGAAACCAATTATGAGTGAGTACATCCCATGTTCATCTTTTTGGGTCTGTGTTACCTCACTCAGGATAGTGTTTTCTATTTCCATCCATTTGCATGCAAAATTCGTGCAGTCATTGTTTTTTACCGCTGAGTAGTATTCTAATGTGTATATATTCCACACTTTCTTCATCCATTCTTCCATTGAAGGGCATCTAGGCTGTTTCCAGGTTCTGGCTATTACAAATAATGCTGCTATGAACATAGTTGAACAAATGTCCTTGTCATATGATCGGGCATCTCGTGGGTATATTCCCAAGAGTGGCATTGCTGGGTCCATGGGTAGGTTGATCCCGAATTTCCTGAGAAACCGCCACACTGCTTTCCAAAGTGGTTGTACAAGTTTGCATTCCCACCAGCAATGGATGAGGGTACCCCTTTCTCCACAGCCTCTCCAGCACAGGCTATCATTGGTGTTTTTGATTTTAGCCATTCTGACAGGTGTAAGATGATATCTCAATGTTGTTTTGATTTGCATTTCCCTGATCGCTAAGGAGGCTGAGCATGACCTTAAGTGTCTTTTGGCCATTTGAACTTCTTCTGTTGAGAATTCTCTCTTCAGATCAGTGCCCCATTTTTTAATTGGGTTAATTAGTATTTTAAAGTCTAGTTTCTTGAGTTCATTATATATTTTGGAGATCAGACCTTTGTCTGTTGTGGGGCTGGTGAAGATCTTCTCCCAGTCAGTGGGTTGCCTTTTTGTCTTAGTGACAGTGTCCTTTGCTTTACAGAAGCTTCTCAGTTTCAGTATGATGTGGGAGTGTCATATATCAATCTGTTGATTTCATTGGCTAAGCAATAAATAAACTGCTTGGCCCGATTGGTTAGAACATAGGTGGGTGGAGTAAACAGAAGAAAATGCAAGGAGGAAGAGGAAGTGAGGTCAGAAAGCATGCAGCTCCGCTCAGAGTCAGACGCCTCAGAGAGAGACACCATGCTCCTGTCTAGCGGGCAGACAGGATAGCTCTGCTCTCTGAGGCCGAGGGATGAAACTCCGACTCAAGATGGATGTAGGCTAGAATCTTCCTGGTAAGCGCACCTCATGGTGCTACTAACATGATTAGAAATGGGTTAGTCCAGGTGCGAGAGTTAGCCTAGAAGAGTCATGATAGAAATGGGCCAAGCAGTACTTAAATGAATACAGTATGTGTGTTGTTATTTCGGGCATAAGCTAGCCACGTGGAAGCGGCTGGGGTGTTGGGGACGCAGCCCCGCCGCCCCTATTTCAACAGAAATCTGGTAAATGGAGAATGGTGACAGATCTAAGAGCTGTCAACAAAGTAATTCAACCTATGGGCCCACTACAATCTGGAATTCCTTTGCCTTCTCTACTACCAAAAGGATGGCCTCTTATAGTTCTTGATTTGAAAGATTGTTTTTTCACTATACCGTTACAAGAAAAGGATAGAGAAAAATTTGCCTTCACAGTGCCTACTTATAATAATTCTCAGCCTAATAGGAGATATCAATGGACTGTCCTCCCACAGGGTATGCTCAATAGTCCTACATTGTGCCAATATTTTGTAAGTAAGCCATTGGAAATAATTCAGTAAACAATTCCTTCCCCAAGTCCATAATTTATCATTACATGGACGACATCTTGTTATCTGATTCAAATAAAGATACTTTAGAAAGGATGTTTGAAGAAGTAAAGAAAGTCTTGCCTAGGTGGGGATTACAAATTGCCCCTGAAAAGATTCAAAGAGGAAATTCTATTAACTACCTAGGTTACAGAATAGGATTAGAGAAAATTAAAACGCAAAAGGCACAAATTAGGAGAGACCAGTTAAAGACTCTTAATGACTTCCAAAGATTGTTAGGAGATATTTCCAGTCTACGACCAGCTGTTGGGATAACACCTGATCTAATAGTTCATTTAAACAAAACCTTAGATGGTGATAAAGATTTGAATAGTCCAAGAAAACTGACAGCTGAAGCAGAAAAGGAACTGACAATGATTGAGGAAAAATTACAGGAGGCACATGTGGATAGGGTGAACCCAAATCTTAGCTGCATCCTAGTCATATTGCCTTCCAGAATTTCTCCTACTGGGATTCTAATGCAGAGGGAAGATATTATTTTAGAGTGGATATTTATACCTAATAAACCAAGTAAAAAATTAAAAACTTATGTGGAAAAAGTCTCTGAATTAATTATAAAAGGTAAGCTGAGACTTCGTCAACTAGCAGGTATAGACCCAGCAGAAATTATAGTGCCTTTTACTACTGAAGAAATAAAAAAGTTATGGGAAGACAATGAACCGTGGCAAAGAGCTTGTGCTAATTTTTTTGGGAGAAATTAATAGCAACTATCCCAAAAGTGGTAGACTTAACCTCATAAAGAGAACTTCTTGGATTCTTCCTAAAATTGTACGTGATGCTCCAATAACTGGAGCCCGTGACGCTCTATACTGATGCGAATAAATCAGGGAAAGCAGGTTACAAGTCAGATGAATTGAGTAAGGTGGAACAAAGCCCTTATAATTCTGTCCAGAAGGCAGAATTATATGCCATTCTTATGGTGCTAAGGGATTTTAAAGAACCTCTTAATATAGTTACAGATTCTCAATATGCAGAAAGAGTTATCTTGCATATTGAAACCGCTGAATTTATACCAGATGACACAGAGTTGACTTCATTGTTTATCCAGGTACAAGACATAATCAGGAACAGGCTTTGTCCGATGTACATAACACACATCCGGTCCCATACAGGTCTGCCTGGTCATCTAGCCCAAGGCAACGCTGAGATTGATCAATTATTGATTGGAAGTGTGTTGCAGGCCTCAGAATTTCATAAAAAGCATCATGTCAATAGTAAAGGCCTAAAGAAAGAATTTTCCATTACTTGGCAACAAGCTAAAGACATTATAAAGAGATGTCCTACTTGTTCTTTCTATAATCAAACACCGTTGCCTGCAGGGAGTAACCCAAAGGGTACTAAGAGAAATGAAATCTGGCAGATGGATGTGTTCCACTTTATGGAATTTGGTAAATTAAAATATGTACACCACACCATAGACACGTATTCAGGTTTTCTTATGCTCTCTTTGAATTATTTGAATGCTGAGGAAGGAGCAAAAGCTACTAAAAGATATTTGTTTATAAATGCTGCTGAACTAATCCGACACAGATATTCTGAAAATGCCTTGACTTTGAGATTTGAATCTAAGGACATGATACTTTGGAAAGGAGTTTCTTGTTTTATTTTCACAGAGGGTGAGAGTCTGTGGATTTCTTCTATCCGAATATGGTGTGATGGACCACGCCCTCCTGAAGGGTTGCTGTGAACATCTTCAGAAAATTGCTTCGCTCAACTGCCAACTGAGATGAAACTAGCACACAGGTTATACCATGAAAGACCTAATTAACGACACCCCCATTCAGCAGGAAGCAGTTTGGAGAGACAAAACTGCGCCCATGTTCCCAAATATGGTTTATAAATGTTCTTATACATCTAAAGGGGATATGATATAGATATGAATAATTTGCATTAGTATAGATTTTGCTTTATTGATGGAGATTTAAGGTCAATTTTGTTATATGTATATGTATTTCTGAACTTGACTAAGGTATTATGATTGTGTAGTTCATTTAAAAATGTAACGTATATAGGTTGTTAATAGATAATCATATATTTTAGATAGGCATTCTTCATATCTTTCAAAGGCTAGAGAATATGGCATTTTAAATGTTTTGATAACTTAGGATTTTTCATGACAATGAGACACTCTGCTCCTGGTGGCACCAATCTACTTCAAGAGGAAGATTGGCATCGAAGAGGATCCTTATGGAGTTTGATAGCCATTTGGGCAAGAAACTGTTCTTGCCTGGACTATTGCATAAACTGGACACAGAGAACCCGCAGAGAGAGGACTACTGAACTTGCCTAAAGGTGAGATGATCTTTCGGGGTTCCTGATTCATGAAAGAGTCTGCAAGACATTCTTCAGGACAAGCAGATAGTGACTGCCTTTGAAATTTACTGCTTTGTGGAATGTCTGCTAAAAACTATGGGCCTGTAGGCCGAAGATGGATGCCCCAACAGTACAGAGGAACTTTGGGTGACTGTACAGGCAGAGAGGTGTCTCTGTCATTTCTAGAGTTTTGAAAATTACTCACTTTTTATTTGCTTAGGTAATATTGTATTTGCTATGTTAAAGTTAAAGCCTTTCCTTTTTGTTTAAACAGAAAAAGGGGAAGTGATGTGGGAGTGTCATATATCAATCTGTTGATTTCATTGGCTAAGCAATAAATAAACTGCTTGGCCCGATTGGTTAGAACATAGGTGGGTGGAGTAAACAGAAGAAAATGCAAGGAGGAAGAGGAAGTGAGGTCAGAAAGCATGCAGCTCCGCTCAGAGTCAGACGCCTCAGAGAGAGACACCATGCTCCTGTCTAGCGGGCAGACAGGATAGCTCTGCTCTCTGAGGCCGAGGGATGAAACTCCGACTCAAGATGGATGTAGGCTAGAATCTTCCTGGTAAGCGCACCTCATGGTGCTACTAACATGATTAGAAATGGGTTAGTCCAGGTGCGAGAGTTAGCCTAGAAGAGTCATGATAGAAATGGGCCAAGCAGTACTTAAATGAATACAGTATGTGTGTTGTTATTTCGGGCATAAGCTAGCCACGTGGAAGCGGCTGGGGTGTTGGGGACGCAGCCCCGCCACCCCTATTTCAACATCAGTAGGTCCCATTTATTCAATGTTGCCCTTAATGACTGTACTGCTGGGGTTATACCTAGGAAGCGATCGCCTGTGCCCATCTGTTGTAGAGTACTTCCCACTTTCTCTTCTATCAGGTTCAGTGTGTTCAGATTGATATTGAGGTCTTTGATCCATTTGGACTTGAGTTTTGTGCATGGTGATAGATATGGGTCTATTTTCATTCTTCCACAGGTTGACATCCAGTTGTGCCAGCACCATTTTTTGAAGATGCTTTCTTTCTTCCATTGTATACTTTCAGCACCTTTATCGAAAATGAGGTGTTCATAGGTTTGTGGGTTAAAATCCGGGACTTCTATACGATTCCATTGGTCGACTTCTCTGTTTTTATGCCAATACCACACTGTTTTCATTACTGAAGCTCTGTAATAGAGTTTGAAGTCAGGGATGGTAATGCCTCCAGAAGTTCCTTTATTGTATAAGATTGTTTTGGCTATCCTGGGTTTTTTGTTTTTCCATATAAAGTTGATTATTGTCCTCTCAAGATCAGTTAAGAATTTTGATGGGATCTTGATGGGGATTGCATTGAATCTATAGATTTCCTTTGGTAGGATTGCCATTTTTACTATGTTGATCCTCCCAATCCAAGAGCAAGGGAGATTCTTCCATTTTCTGGTATCCTCTTCAATTTCTTTCTTCAATGCCTTAAAGTTCTTGTCAAATAGATCTTTCACTTCTTTGGTTAGAGTTACCCCAGGATATTTTATGCTGTTTGTGGCTATCATGAAAGGTGATGCTTCTCTTATTTCCCTCTCTGCTTCCACATCCTTTGTGTATAGGAGGGCGACTGATTTTTTGGAGTTGATCTTGTACCCGGCCACATTACTAAAGGTGTTTATCAGCTGTAGGAGTTCTTTGGTGGAGTTTTTGGGGTTGCTTATGTACACTATCATATCATCTGTAAATAATGAAAGTTTAACTTCTTCCTTTCCAATTCGAATCCCCTTGATCCCCTTATGTTGTCTTATTGCTATTGCTCAATCTTCAAGCACTATATTGAAGAGGTATGGAGAGAGTGGACAGCCTTGTCGTGTTCCTGATTTTAGCGGTATGGCTTTGAGTTTCTCTCCATTTAGTTTGATGTTAGCTGTCAGCTTTTTTGTAAATAGCTTTTCTTATATTTAGGTATGACCCTTGTATCCCTAATCTCTCCAAGACTTTTATCATAAAGGGATGTTGAATTTTGTCAAAAGCTTTTTCAGCATCTAAAGAAATGATCATATGGTTTTTTTCTTTCAGTTTATTTATATGGTGGATTACATTGATAGATTTTTGTATGTTGAACCAGCCTTGCATCTCTGGGATGAAGCCTACTTGATCATAATGGATAATTTTTCTAATGTGTTCTTGGATACGGTTTGCCAGTATTTTGTTGAGGATTTTTGTGTCGATGTTCATGAGTGAGATTGGCCTGTAATTCTCTTTCTTGGTTGAGTCTTTGTGTGGTTTTGGTATCAGAGTGACTGTAGCTTCATAAAAGGAATTTGGCAATGACTCTTCTGTTTCTATATTGTGAAATACATTAAGGAGTATAGGTATTAGGTCTTCTTGGAAGTTCTGGTAGAATTCCGCATTGAAACCATCTGGTCCTGGACTTTTTTGGTAGGGAGGTTTTTGATAACAGCTTCTAATTCTTTGCGACTCACAGGTCTATTTAGATTGTTCACCTGGTCCTGATTTAGCTTTGGTATATGGTATTTATCTAAAAAAGTGTCCATTTCTTTTACATTTTCCAGTTTTGTGGCATACAGGCTTTTGTAGTAAGATCTAATGATTCTCTGAATTTCCTCTATGTCTGTGGTTATGTCCCACTTTTCATTTCTGATCTTATTAATTTGCATATTCTCTCTCTGCCCTTTGATTAGTTTGGATAGGGGTTTATCAATTTTGTTGATTTTCTCCAGGAACCAGCTTTTTGTTTCATTGATTCTTTGGATTGTTTTCTGTGTTTCTATTTTGTTGATATCCGCCCTCAGTTTGACTATTTCCAGTCTTCTACTCCTCCTAGGTGAGTCTGCTTCTTTTTTCTCTAGAGCTTTCAGGTGGGCTGTTAAGTCTCCAATGTGTGCTTTCTCTGTTTTCTTTAAGTGGGCACTTAGGGCTATGAACTTTCCCCTTAGGACTGCTTTCATAGTGTCCCATAAGTTTGAGTAGGTTGTTTCTTTATTTTCATTGAATTCAAGGAAGACTTTAATTTCTTTCTTTATTTCTTCTTTGATCCAGGTGTGGGTCAATAGTTGACTGTTCAGTTTCCATGAGTTTGTAGGCTTTTTTGGGGTAGCATTGTTGTTGAGTTCTAACTTTAGACCATTGTGGTCTGTTAAGACACAGGAGGTTATGAATATTTTTTTGTAACTGTGTAAGTTTGCTTTGTTACCGAGGATGTGGTCAATTTTCGAGAAGGTTCCATGAGCTTCAGAGAAGAAGGTATATTCTTTCCTATTTGGGTGGAATGATCTATAGATGTCTGTTAAGTCCATTTGATTCATTACCTCCATTAATTCTCTTATTTCTCTGTTAGGTTTCTGTCTGATTGACCTGTCCATTGGTGAAAGAGGAATGTTGAAATCTCCTACTATTAGTGTGTGCGGTTTGATGGCAGCCTTGAGATTTAGTAATGTTTCTTTTACGTACGTGGGTGCTTTTATATTAGGGGCATAGATATTCAGGATTGAGACTTCATCCTGATGAATTGTTCCTGTTATGAGTTTAAAATGTCCCTCTCCATCTCTTCTGATTGATTTAAGTTTGGAGTCAACTTTGTTAGAAATTAGTATGGCCACCCCTGCTTGTTTCTTAGGACCATTTGCTTGATAAACCTTTTCCCATTGCTTCACTCTAAGTAGGTGCCTGTCTTTGTGGTTGAGGTGTGTTTCTTGTAAACAGCAGAATGTTGGATCCTCTTTGCGTATCCAATCTCTTAGCCTGTGGCTTTTCATATGTGAGTTGAGTCCATTGACATTAAGGGATATTAATGACGAGTGGTTGTTAACTCCGGTCACTTTTTTAGTCATAGAGTTTGTTTGCCTTCTTTGAGTTGCACTGGTGAAGGGACTCTAGATGTTTGAGTTATTGTGGTCATTGTTGGGCTCCTTGGTTTGTGATTTTCCTTCTAATACTTTCTGTAAGGCTGGATTTGTGGCTACATATTGTTTAAATTTTTTTTTATCCTGGAAAATTTTGTTTTCTCCATTTATAGTGAACGAAAGCTTGGCTGGGTATAGTAGTCTGGGCTTGCATCCATTATCTCTTAGCTTCTGCAGTACATCTATCCAAGACCTTCTGGCTTTCATTGTTTCCATAGAGTAGTCAGGTGTAAGTCTGATAGGTTTACCTTTATAAGTAACTTGACCTTTTTCCTTTGCAGTTCTTAATATTCTTTCTTTATTCTGTATATTTTGTGTTTTGATTATTATATGGCAAAGAGATGTTTTTTCTTTTTTGGTCCAGTCTATTCGGTGTTCTGTATGCTTCTTGAACCTTCAAAGGAATATCTTTCTTTAGGTTGGGAAAGTTTTCTTCTATAATTTTATTAAATATATTTTCTTGACAGTTGAGCTTTATTTCTTCTCCTTCTTCTATCCCAATTATTCTTAGGTTTGGTCTTTTTATTGTGTCCCATATTTCCTGAATGTTTTGTGATGAGAATTTGTTGGTTTTGCTGTTTTCTTTGATCAGTGTGTTTATTTTCTCTATGGTATCTTCAGTGTCTGACAATCTTTCTTCTATCTCTTGTAATCTATTGGTAGTACTTGTCTCTGTAGCTCCTGTTCGTTTACCCAGATTTTCCATCTCCATCCTTCCCTCGGTTTGTGTTTTCTTCATTACTTCCATTTCATTCTTCAAGTCTTGAACCGCTTCCCTTACCTGTTTGATTACTTTTTCTTGTTTCTCTCGGTTCTCTTGGGTATCTTTGAGCGATTTATTCATTTCCTCTACCTTTTTGTTTGTCATCTCTAATTGTTTATGGCAGTTTTTCACGTCCTGTTTAAGGTCTTCTATTATTTTCATAAAATTCATTTTTGAGTCAATTTCTTCTAATTCTTCTGGAGTAGTGTGTACAATTCTTCTTATTTCAGGATCCCTGGGTTCTGGTGATGTCATGTTGCCTTTCAGGTTGTTGGAGGAATTCTTGCATTGGCGCCTTCCCATCTCTTCCTTCAAATGAAGCCAGGAGAGGCCTGGTGTCTTGGTCTAGTCTTTGCTGTGACTGAGTCTCTGAGTGTATCTCTTCAGTGTAGGAGCAGGAACCGACCCGTCCAGGTGGAACTCCTCAGCACCACAACTCGGACGCCACTCTGGGTGGGTAGCCTTAGTGTAGGAGCAGAAAACTGCTCCAGAGCAAATGACCTTGCAGAGAATGCAGGTCTTCCAGATGGAACTCGTAAGCACCTGAACAGGGCCGTCTCTGTCTAGCAGACACTCACCTGTCCAGATGGAACTTCTTAGCACCTAGACAGGGCCACCTCTTAGCCCAAAGATCCAGGGAGAAGAGGGAGGACGTGGGAGGCAGAGCACGATCCAGGAGACCCCTGGAGACCCTGGAGCACAAGCTGTAGGTGCCCGAGCTCCCTTACAGGGAACCTTGAGTCCTGCCTGAATGGCAGGCCCTCCCCAGTCTGGGTGGGTTGCCTTAGTGTAGGAGCTTAAAACTGGTCTTGAACACTGGTCAGAACACACAGCAAAGCAGGGTTGGGGGTGGGGTGCTCGGGAGTTGGGTCGTGCCTAAGAAAGACAGCCCTGCAGAAGGATCTGGGAGAGGGGGATTTGTGCTCGCTTCTGGGACACACCGCCACTGGTTAGCAGAAACTCACCCGTCCAGATAAAATTTCTCAGCACCTGACCAGGGCCACCTGGTAGCCCAAAGATCCAGGGAGAAGAGGGAGGATGTGGGAGGCAGCGCGGGGTCCAGGAGTCCCCCTGGAGACCCTGGAGCACAAGCTGTAGGTGCCCGAGCTCCCTTAAAGGGAACCTTGAGTCCTGCCTGAATGGCAGGCCCTCCCTGGTCTGGGTGGGTTGCCTTAGTCTCTGATAGACATTTTGCAAAATACTAAAGAAAGTGACTGAGCTGTCTTTGAAATTTCCTGCTTCATGGAAATGTCTGATGAATACTATGGACCTATAGGCTGAATATGGATGCCCCAAGGGTACAAAAGAACTTTGGGTGACTGTCCAGGTAGCGAGATGTCTCTGTTATTTCTAGAGTTTAGAAGTTGCTTACTTTTTGTTTACTTATGTAATATTATATCTTTCTGGAGTCTTTGATGGAATTGAAGAATAGATAGATTGTTATAATCATAGTTTTCCTTAATTATGATAAAAGATAAAATAGATATAAATATTGTAACTGTAATTCTTGCCTGATAACTGCTTTGTTATATGTAATTTTACTATGTTAAAATGAAAGCGTTTCTTTTTTGTTTAAATAGAAAAAGGGGAAATGGTGTAGGAGTGTCTTTGTTCTATGTGTCTCTTTCATTGGTCAAATAAAGAAATTGCCTTAGCCTTTTGATAGGGCAGAACTTAGATAGGTGGGAAAGACAGAACTGGATGCTGGGAGGAAGAGGGCAGTGTGACAGACGCTATGGCTCTCCTCTCCAAGATGGATGCTGGTTATACTCATGCCAGTAAGCCACAGTCAAGTGGCAATACACATTAATGGAGATGGGTTAAACTAATATGTGAGAGTTAGCCAATAAGGGGCTGGAGATAATGGGCCAGGCAATGTTTTGATTAAAACAATTTCTGCCTGGTTATTTCTGGGCTAAGCTAGTCCCACTGCTTGCCTCGTACTACAGGCTCCAGAGGTTTCGACCAGTTCCACTTTTCCTGCTTTGCCATCTGCAACACACAGTTTCTCTCATAAGCTCAGAGCAACTCTACTGTCTACATTCTACTGTCCTTGGTGGTTATTCCAATATTTCTGCCACCTTCCATGTCCTGTGGGCTTTACTCTGAGGCTTTCTCCTACTGGCCTTTCATAGTGCCAAGTCTTCTTCTCCCTTAGTCTCTCTGAAACCAATACCACATGTGAGATGCTTACAAGCTGCCAAATTCAACTGTTAACTTGAGATAGAGCCTTCAGTCCCTCTGGACAACATCTTCTGTGTGCTGACCCTAAGGAATTTTTTTTTCATTTCAAAAATATTTCCTTCAATGATACTGAGTTCTTAATAACCAGAGATGATTTTCCAGCTCCAGCTAACCACATGTATTGTTCCAGTAAGACAAAAGTTTCAGAATTCACTGGTTCCTAATCCAAAATATTATACCAGTAGCCTTGATAGAGTCCTTGCTTAATTCTGAGACATCATAATCCAGGCCTCCATTTATTTCTACTTTCTCATTTTCCAGGTTCCCATAGAAAGCCATTTTACTCTGAGGATTCAATGCCCTGCCCAACTCCAAATTCTCAAATTCCTTCAAAATCAAAGCACCAGTCACACTCTGCTGGTACTAAATTTTGTCCTTGTTTGGTTTCTGTTTCTCTGGTAAACAGCATGACTAAAAGAACCTTGAAAAAGAAAAGAGAATGTTTAGGTTTCACTACCAGGTAACAGTCCATCATAGAAGTCAGCACAGGGATGTAGGCAAGGCAGTGATGAAAACAGGGCAGGAACTTGAAGCAGGAACCATGAAGGAACACTCATTGCTAGTTTGCTCCCATTGATTCATGCTCAACCAGCTTTTTATATACATCAGGACTATCCAGGAATGATATTACCTACAGTGGGCTTGGCCTTTCTCCATCATGTAGCAATCAAGAAAATGCACCACAGATATGCTGCAGGCCAAATTCATAGAGGCAATTTCTCAATTAATATACCTTCATTAGGTAAGTTCCATTAATGACAAATTGACAGCAAACCCTAACTAGCATAGCATCCAAGTGCATGCTGTCTCTCTCCTTTATTGAAAGGGTGCAGGAAACCCTTGATTCCTACAGAATAGTTTTGGGATTCCAATAGTACTATAGATCGCAGCCATTTCTCTCTGATCAAAGCATGATGTACTGTCTCCACCTTTAGAGACAAGACTGACTTCTTGACTTTGTGTCTCACTCATTTCCTTGAAAGATAAGTGTATGACTTTTGGTGAATAAAAGTTCTCCAGGGTCCTCTATAATCAATCATGAGTTACCCTCTAGTGCTTTTTGTTTGTGCAGTCTAGGAAATCTATGAATTTGGAAGTTCAATTAAATTTTCTCAAAATTCTCCCACTGAAGAAACTAAAATGCCTCCACAATGTCTCATGCAGATTAGAAAACTTAGGGTCAAAGTTATGAGTGCAGATAGGGCCATTTAAGGACACATCAGACTCCAACGCTTATGTTTCCTTCATCACTCATGAGTTCTGAGAAACTTGACTCAGTTCTTTGGCCTTGTTTGCCCACTTTTTTTTTCTTGTTCTCAGCTTCTCATATTTTTTCATTAGGTAGCTCTTCAGACATTTACTTCCTACTTAATGCCAGTATTTATTCAATAGTGACTTTACATTTTATTATTTTTGTTCACCTTAAAGTATTATAAAACATATGCTGCTTCCTACAACTTAATAAGGTATGGAATGTCTTTTTAAGACTCTTGCAATCTTGGGAAAGATTAGGTAACACCATAGGGAAGTCCTGAGAAGCAATAGCAATACTGCTGTTTTTACAAAGAGCTTTCTTGGTTTAATGTGAATAAATAGCCCATCTTTAATTTTAAGCCAAAGCAGCAATTTACCATATGTTTCTTCTTTGAGACCCCCAAATCAAGGAATTCATGCTTATGCAAAGTTCGTATTTTGTTATTCTCTTTTCTCTAAATGTTTTGCAGTGGTGTACAAGGTCAGGGTGTGAGGCTATAAATAGTCATTTGGAAGAGTGGAAAAACCCCAGTAGTATTTCCAGGTAATGAGGTACAAGACAAACTCTGTTGCTGACATTTTTACTAGTGCAATCTCTTCAAGTCTGCTGAAAGCAGGGAGCTCAGAAAAACTCTGCAATGTCATGAAGTTTTAACATTGCTTTAGAGGGTTGGTGCATTTCCATTATAACTTGTTTTTAGATCCACCATTTAATTTCCAACAATTGC
The DNA here is from genome assembly GCA_902806775.1 of Microtus agrestis. Lineage (NCBI taxonomy): Eukaryota > Metazoa > Chordata > Mammalia > Rodentia > Cricetidae > Microtus > Microtus agrestis. Next base: position 14,776 of record CADCXT010002119.1, read on the forward strand.
TTAGGTTTGACTATTTCTGGTTTAAATGCTATATCTTTTTCTGTGCTGTCAAGAGTAAGATGATCATCCAGGGTTTTATATATTCTGGACAGTCCTTGTCAATGTTTACCTGTGTGTTTAATTCCCATGATCATATTGTTTGAATAGAAACCCATGTGAAAAAAGCTCAGTAGTCTTGGCACAGACAGTTTCTGAAAGCTGCTTTGTCATGGGACATGAATATGGACCTGTAACTTGGGGAATATCTTTCCATAGATGAGGATGGCTAACAGGCCACAGTGGAGCAGCAAGTGTGTTTAATTAGTTCCCAGGATCCTTTCAGGCAGGCAGCCCTATGGTTAATTGCAGTGGTTCTGTCTCCTGTAGTCAACAAAGTGTCACTCTTTAGAGCTCAGATGTTTGAAGCCTTTACTCCAAGCCATCTGCGGTTATCTCTGCATAGTTCTAATAGATTCCACGCTGGTGGACAGCTGCCTCTTGTACACTCAGTAAAGAACCTCCAATGCTATTCTGACAGGAAATGATATTTTCTATTATTCTTTTATTACTTTGAACTTCTTTCTACCAAAATTTTGGCTCTACTTCATTTCTTATTTATTTTTTGTTAGTTATAATGCCAGATGATTGTGTCAATCCCAGATACCCATTCACCTAGTAACATTTGTTTTGAAATCTCAAAAATGTATAAATAGTTTTCCAAGTTTAACACCATGCTTAGGACTATTGTTATAATGTGAACTGTACCATTTCTGTAGAAGAGGTTCTCACTGACTGACAAAAGTCTATCCTTCTTGTCTTAGTTATTATTTTTTTTTCTGTTATAAAACAGCATGACCTAAAACAACTTGAGGAAGGAAGGGTTTATTTCATTTTATGGTTGGTTCCACAGAAAAGTAGTTGTCATGGCAGAAACTCAAACAGATCAGGAACCTGGATGCAGTAGATCATTAGAAGAATGCTGTTTACTTTCATTTCCCCATGAGCCACTCATCCTGCTTTTATAAAGCAGTCAGGATGATCACCTCAGAGGTGGCACCATGTACAATGAACTGGGACCTCCCATATCAATCATCATTCATGAAAATGCACTATAATCTTACCTACTGTCCTGTCTGATAGAAGTATTTTTTTCAGTTGAGGTTCCCTCTTCCAACATGATTTTAGCTTGTGTCAAGTTGACATAAAACCAATCAACCAGTCAGCACAATTCTCTTTGCATATTATATACAGTGGTGAAAATAGGTTATTTTAAAGTTTAAAGAAAATGGTTTACTTTCATTATAACTTATTTGGTTTTAATTTCTCTTAAAAGGACTGGGAAGACCCAGTTGGTACATGTTTTGGCTGTGAAGAGATAAAAATCACTTTCCTCAAGGCTATTTGTTTATCTATTCATTTGTTCATTAGTCAATGAATCCTAAGAAGTGGGAATGTACCAAATAGAAATGTTGCCAGTCTGTCTGTAAGAACGGGGAAGGCATGGTGTGTGCATGTAAGTATATCGTATATTTTTAGAGAACTAGCATATGAAAATGCATGCATTAATAACTAATTTTTCTTCTTTGTTTCTGTTTTTTTCTATTGTAAATAGTGAGATAAGAACACTATTGGCTTACTACTTAGTCTACATTAGAACTAGTATATCACATGGTAGTAATATCTATATTATATGCCCATCTGATTCTGTCCCTTTGCAGGATAAGTAACAATGCAAACAATAGCAATGACAGTAATAATGACCATAAATAATAGATACACCCAGAGACCTAGATAATTGAACTTTATTTTTAATGTCTGTATTCAGAAAGCTAACCACCACTTTTTATGAGAAGAAAAGCATTATTTTTGGAATCTCATGACTTCTACATTTTAATATTCTTCTAGTGTAACTTGGAGAAAAAAGTGTATGTGATTTTCCTAGAGGTTTATACTTTTACTTGACAAGTTTTTACTTTACCAGACCCTGCTATGGTTTTTCAGGGTATAAGGATGGTCAACATTGGAGAAATGAAGAATGTTTTTGGGGAAGTATAATACAAAACAATCTGATAACCTTAGATAAGGGAAAAAACAAGAATGGTCATGTAGAAGAGAGGACACACTTGAATTCTCATTCCAATGCTTTGCAGGGGAGGAGTTATTAAAGTTTGCAAAACTGACCCAGAAATGAAGAATCTTTAGAGTACAGACAGAAATAAAAAGGGAGGTAAAGTTTGTTCAAGGCAGAACAAACTTTATCATCAAAGGTCATTTGTTATTTTTCACTAAGCATGTATTGAGTACCTTGGTGTGAGTTACAGCGTGCAAGTATTTTGGGACCTGAGCAAATATGAAGATACATATTTACCTAGTAAAAATGGTAAAATATGATAAATTTGATAAAAACAATGAATAGGGAAGACGCTGAGAATAGAGAAGAAGCAATTTATTTTGACTAGAAGGTGGAGGAGATTGCATTTGGACTTGTTTAAGGAATACATAGGAATTCTGTGAGCAAATAGGGAGGCAATAACATTTCAGAGAATGGAAAGAGAACTCTGCCTTGTTCACCTGGTGGATATGACATCATGATACTGATAGTGTTACTATAAGACCTGTTTTGGATACCAGCTGCTCAAGTTGGTTCCAACTTGCGTAGGTGAAATGGTGCACTTTTTCACAATGTTCTGGCCAGAACTCAAATAGGAACCTTAGAAAAACCATGCCAAATATTTAGAGACTATTTTCAATTATACCATACAGTAATCTTGAAACTTAACCATAATTTTACTTTCACAGGATCCCATAGAAAGAAAAATGCCCCCATGACAGCTGGAAGTAATTCTAGAAAACAACATCCCCTCTCCCAATGAAGTTTGTCCTCAAGGTTAGGGAAATCATTTAGGGATTGAATATAATTAGTAGAAGGTTGGGGGTTGGAGAAAAATTATGTAGGATCAAGGATATCTTTGGGAAAAAAGGAGAGGAAATTGGATGGGATAATAGATTTGTGTGAGCTTACTCACACTAATAATAATGGTGAGTAATGGAGTGAATACTTATGATCTATCATTTATGGACAATTTACATTGGTATAGATTCTTGTATATTGATACAAACTTAAATTATATTGAATATGTTCATTTTTGTCTATAATATTTGTATATCTAGACAAAGTTATGTTGTTGTATGCATGCATGCTTCTACCTCTGCTTAGACATTTTGTATATTGATACAATTTTAGGCTATATTATCATATTGCAATATACATTTCTACCTCTGATTAAGATACTTATACATTGTTTACATTTGGGGATCATTGTTGTCATTTGTTGCATAGTTTTATAAAGATTGTTTAATATTCTAATATGAAGTCTTAAAGTTATATAGGTATTAAGATTCATTGGTCAATAGTCATCCATGTTTGTCATACTTATAGTTAGACTAATCAGGCTTTTTAGATACTTAGACATTGTATTCTGCACAGATAGGTAATGTTCAACCACTTCAAAGAGCTATAGAATATGGCATTTAAATAACTTAGGATTCTGTTGACATGAGACACAATTGCTCCTGGCAGCACCCATCTATTCCCGAGAGATTGTTGAGCACAAAAGACACTCCACTTGGAGCTTGTTTTCTTCTTGAGAACACTGGCCTTTGGGGAAGGAACTGCCCATATATTGATCACTGACAAAATGTACGATGTCCAGACAGGACAAGCAAGATACAAGAAAAAAGACTGTCAAGTCTTGCCAAGACAGAGTAAGATGGTTTTGAAAAATTTCCTGCCTCTGAATATGGTCTGTTAATTAATCTAGGCCTTAGCCAAAGTTGGTTACTCCACTGTTGCAAATGAGACTTTTGGTGATTGCCATTTGTTGCTCATTTTGGAAGCTGCTTGATTGCACTTCTTGCTTACTCAAGTAATATTATTTCCCTTCTCGGGTCTTAAATGGGGTTGAAGACCAGATAATTGTAGTTACTTTCCTCTCATGACTTGGCCAATTTATTTATTATACAAGGCTTTTACAAATTAATTAGGATAGGATAATTATTGAAACATTTATTGCATACTTCTTGCTTGATATTGTTTATGCTGGTTGTAATTCTAATTTTTATACTTGATACTTGTTCTTATTGCATATAATTTTGCACTAGACTTAGAACTTTCTTATTTTAAGAAAAGGGGGAGGTGAGTAGGAATTCCTCCTGCAAGTAGCTTTTAATTTACCCACCCACTGGGGAATGGCCTCTTAAACTATATATATATCAATGTAAACAGGTGTTTGTCCTCTTTCCCAGCTGGCTGGATTCAGTTGCTGTTCCCCCACTTGAGCAGAGGATTGTGATTTGTGAGTCTACCCCTAAATAAATGACCTTTTATCATACTCAATTCTGAGCTATTGTGGGATTTCTTTTTTAGAGTCCTTCTTTATAACCACACGCAATTATCATTCTTTCTGGAGATTTCAAAAATTCTGTGGCTGAGGGTTTAGAATCTGGTGTTGTATGAGCCTGCTTGTTCATTTCTGGCTGTCCATACCTGAGAAAATCACTCAGAAACTGTATGATTTAAATCACTGCTGGGTGCCATTTGTTGACAGTAGTTTCTGTCCCACAGCCATTTAGTCTCAAAGAAACACAGAGGCTTACATTAATTATAAACTAGTTGGCATCGTAGCTCAGGATTTCTGTTTTTTAATTTTATTTTATTATTATTTATTAAAGATTTCTGTCTCTTCCCCACCGCCGCCCCCCTTCCCTCCCCCTCCCCCAATCAATTTGGATCCTACTGCACCTATTGGCTTTGTGGGAGCCTAGGCAGTTTGGATGCTCACATTACTAGACCTGGATAGAGGTGGGTGGTCCTGGGACTTCCCACAGCTCAGGATTTCTTATTGACTAATTTTTACATCTTAAATTTGCCCATAATTCTTGTCTGTGTTAGTCGCATGGCTTTGTACCTTTATTAGTGAGGCATTCTCATCTTGCATCCTCTGCGGCTGTGTCATGGCTGCAGACTCAACTTTTCCTCTTTGTTCTGATCACCCTGCCTATATTTCCTGCCTGGCTATTGGCCAATCAGCATTTTATCAAAATACAAGTAACAAATCTTTACAGAGTACAAGACCAGTGACCCACAGCAAGCTGTAATGTTAGATTTGAAAACAACCATGGAACTAGATCTTCTGTAAAATTCTCAAATTGAAGGGAAAAAAGGGGCATCCATGTGAATGAGGGGTCTTTGCACAAAGCAGTGCTGTCTAG
>CADCXT010002120.1:0-78546 GCA_902806775.1 Microtus agrestis
TTACAGTGCTCCAATGTGTCATCACAGTGCTCCATTGTGTCATCACAGAGCTCCATTTTGTCATCACCGTGCTCCATTGTGTCATCACAGAGCTCCATTGTGTCATCACAGAGCTCCTATTGGTGTTATCTCTCGTGCTCCATTTTGTCATCACAGTGCTCCATTTTTTCATCAAAGAGCTTCATTTTGTCACTGTAAAGCATTTTACAGTTCATCACAGAGCTCCATTGTGTCATCACAGTGCTCCACTGTGTCATTACAGACGGCTCACAGTCATCACAGTGCTCCATTGTGTCATTACAGAGCTACACTGTGTGTAATTACAGTGCTCCATTGTGTCAACATAGTGCTCCCATTGTGTCAACACAGAGCTCCATTGTCATCACCGTGCTCCATTGTGTTGATCACAGTGCTCCATTGTGTCATCACAGTGCTCCATTGTCTCATCACAGTGCTCCATTGTGTCATCACAGTGCTCCATTGTCTCAACAGAGTGCTCCATTGTGCCATCACAGTGCTCCTGTCATCTGCTACAGTGTCTCAGTCAAAGACTTCCATTGTGTCATCACAGTGCTACATTGTTCTTAGAGGCACCAATATTTCATGATAGTGCTCCATTGTTTCATCACAGAGCTCCATTGTGTCATCACAATGCTCTATTAAGTCATCACAGAGCTCCATTGTGTCATCACAGTGCTCCATTGTGCTTCCACAGTGCTCCATTGTGTCATCACAGAGCTCCATTGTCTCATCACAGTGCTTCATTGTTTGTATTGAGAGCTCCATTTGTAATGATAGTGCCTCAATGTGTCAACACAGTGCTCCATTGTGTCATCACAGTGCTCCATTATGTCATCATAGTGCTCCATTATGTCATCACAGAGCTATACATTGTGTCATTACAGTGCTCCATTATGTCATCACAGTGCTCCCATTGTGTCATCACAGTGCTCTATTTTGTCATCACAGTGCTACATTGTCTCATCACAGTGCTCCATTGTGTCAACACAGTGCTCCATTATGTCATCACAGAGCTCCATTTGTGTCATCACATTGCTCCCATTGTGTCATCCACAGAGCTCTATTATGTTATGACAGTGTTCCTTATGTCATCACAGAGCTCCAATATCTCATCATAGTGCTCCATTGTTTCATCACGGAGCTCCATTTGTAATGATATTGCTCGATTGTGTCATCACATTGCTACGTTGTGTAATCACAGTGCTCCATTGCGTCTTCACAGTGCTCCATTGTGTCATCACAGTGCTCCATTGTGCATCACAGAGCTCCATTGTGTCATCAGAGTGCTTAATTATGTCATCACAGTGCTCCATTGTCTCAACACAGAGTTCCATTGTGTCATCATAATGCTACATTGTTTCATCACAGTGCTCCATTGTGTCAACACAGTGCCAATGTGTCATCACAGTGTTCCATTATGTAATCACATTGCTCAATTTTCTCATCACAGTGCTCCCCTGTGTCTTCACATTGCTCCATTGTGTCATCACAGTGCTCCATTGTGTCATAACAGAGTGCCATTGTGTCACCACAGTGCTTTTTTGTGTCATCACAGTGTTCCATGTTGTCATCACATTGCTCTGTTGTGTCATCACCGTGCTAGCATTATGTCATCTAGAGCTCCATTGCGTCTTCACAGTGCTCCATTGTGTCATCACAGTGCTCAATTGTGCCATCACAGAGCTCCATTGTGTTATCAGATTGCTGCACTGTCTCATCACAGACTTCAATTGTGTCATCACAGTGCTATATTTTCTCAACACAGTGCTCCATTGTGTCATCACAGTGCTCCATTGTGTAATCACAGAGCTTCATTGTGTCATCACAGTGCTGCATTGATTCATCACAGAGCTACACTGTGTAATTACAGTGCTCCATGTGTCATCACAGTGCTCCATTATGTCATCACAGAGCTCCATTTTGTCAACACCGTGTTCCCTTGTGTCATCACATGCTCCATTGTGTAATCACAGTGCTCCATTTTGTCATCACAGTGCTCCATTGTGACATCGCAGAGCTCCATTGTGTCATCACAGTGCTCCATTGTCTCATCACAGACTTCCATTGTGTCATCACAGTGCTACATTGTCTCATCATAGTACTCCATTGTGTCATCCCAGTGCTCCATTGTTTCATCACAGAGCTCCATTTGTCATGATATTGCTCGATTGTGTCATCACAATGCTACGTTGTGTCATCACAGTGCTCCATTTTTTTATCACAGAGCTCCATTGTGTCATCAGGTGCTCCATTTTGTCATCACAGTGCTCAAATATGTCATCACAGTGCTCCATTGTCTCAACACAGAGTTCCATTGTGTCATCACAGTGCTACATTGTTTCATCCCACAGTGCTCCATTTGTAAACACAGTGCTCCAATGTGTCATCACAATGCTCAATTATTTCATCACATAGCTACATTGTCTCATCACAGTGCTCCCTTGTGTCTTCACAGTGCTCCATTGTGTCATCACAGTGCTCCATTGTGTCATAACAGAGCTCCATTGTGTCACCACAGTGCTCCATTGTGTCATCACAGTGTTCCATTTTGTCATCACAGTGCTCCATTGTGTCATCACAGTGCTCCATTGTGTCATCACAGTGCTCCATTGTGTCATCACAGAGCTCCATTGTGTCATCACAGTGCTCCATTGTGTCATACAGTGCTCCATTGTGTCATCACAGAGCTCCATTGTCTCAACACAGTGCTCAATTGTTTCATCACAGAGCTCCATTTGTAATGATAGTGCTCCATTGTGTCATCACAGTGCTCCATTGTGTCATCACAGAGCTCTATTGTGTTATCACAGTGTTCCCTTATGTCATCACAGAGCTCCAATATCTCATCATAGTGCTCCACTGTTTCATCACAGGGCTCCATTTGTAATGATATTTCTCGATTGTGTCATCACATGGTTACGTTGTGTAATCATAGTGCTCCATTTTATTATCACAGAGCTCCATTGTGTCATCACAGTGCTCCATTTTGTCATCACAGTGCTCAAATGTGTCATCACAGTGCTCCATTGTCTCAACACAGAGTTCCATTGTGTCATCATAGTGCTACATTGTTTCATCACATTGCTCCATTGTGTAAACACAGTGTTCCAATGTGTCATCACAATTATGTAATCACATGCTAAATTGTCTCATCACAGTGTCTTGTGTCTTCACAGTGCTCCATTGTGTCATCACAGTGCTCCATTGTGTGTAACAGAGTTCCATTGTGTCCCACAGTGCTCCTTTGTGTCATCACAGTGTTCCATTTTGTCATACATTGCTCTATTGTGTATCACGTGCTCATTGTGTCATCACAGTGCTCCATTGTGTCATCATAGAGCTCCCATTGTGTCATCACAATGCTCCATTGCGTCTTCACAGTGCTCCATTGTGTCACAACAGTGCTTCATTGTGTAAACACAGTGCTCCATTGTGTCATCGCAGAGCTACATTGTGTCATGACAGAGCTCCAATGTATCATGATAGTGCTCCATTGCTTCATCACAGAGCTACATTGTGTCATCACAGTGCTACATTGTCTCCTCACAGTGCTCCATTTGTCATCACAGTGCTGCATTGTTTCATCACAGAGCTACACTGTGTAATTACAGTGCTCCAATGTGTCATCACAGTGCTCCATTGTGTCATCACAGAGCTCCATTTTGTCATCACCGTGCTCCATTGTGTAATCACAGAGCTCCATTGTGTCATCACAGAGCTCCATTGTGTTATCACTGTGCTCCATTTTGTCATCACAGTGCTCCATTTTTTTCATCACAGAGCTTCATTGTGTCATCATAGTACTCCTTGTTCATCACAGAGCTCCATTGTGTCATCACAGTGCTCCACTGTGTCATCACAGAGCTTCATTGTGTCATCACAGTGCTGCATTGTTTCATCACAGAGCTACACTGTGTAATTACAGTGCTCCAATGTGTCATCATAGTGCTCCATTGTGTCAACACAGAGCTCAATTTTGTCATCACCGTGCTCCATTGTGTCATCACAGAGCTCCATTGTGTCATCACAGTGCTCCATTGTCTCATCACAGACTTCCATTGTGTCATCACAGTGCTACATTGTCTCAACACAGTGCTCCATTGTGTCATCACAGTGCTCCGTTGTGTCATCACAGTGCTCCGTTGTGTCATCACAGAGCTCCATTGTGTCATCACAGAGCTAAATTGTGTCATGAGAGAGCTCCAATATTTCATGATAGTGCTCCATTGTTTCATCACAGAGCTCCATTGTGTCATCACAATGCTCTATTAAGTCATCACAGAGCTCCATTGTGTCATCACAGTGCTCCATTGTGTCATACAGTGCTCCATTGTGTCATCAGAGAGCTCCATTGTCTCAACACAGTGCTCAATTGTTTCATCACAGAGCTCCATTTGTAATGATAGTGCTCCATTGTGTCATCACAGTGCTCCATTGTGTCATCACAGAGCTCCATTATGTCATCACAGTGTTCCATTATGTCATCACAGAGCTACATTGTGTCATTACAGTGCTCCATTATGTCATCACAGTGCTCCATTGTGTCATCACAGTGCTCTATTTTGTCATCACAGTGCTACATTGTCTCATCACAGTGCTCCATTGTGTCAACACAGTGCTCCATTATGTCATCACAGAGCTCCATTGTGTCATCACATTGCTCCATTGTGTCATCACAGAGCTCTATTATGTTATGACAGTGTTCCCTTATGTCATCACAGAGCTCCAATATCTCATCATAGTGCTCCATTGTTTCATCACGGAGCTCCATTTGTAATGATATTGCTCGATTGTGTCATCACATTGCTACGTTGTGTAATCACAGTGCTCCATTGCGTCTTCACAGTGCTCCATTGTGTCATCACAGTGCTCAATTGTGGCATCACAGAGCTCCATTGTGTCATCAGAGTGCTTAAATATGTCATCACAGTGCTCCATTGTCTCAACACAGAGTTCCATTGTGTCATCATAATGCTACATTGTTTCATCACAGTGCTCCATTGTGTCAACACAGTGCTCCAATGTGTCATCACAATGCTCAATTATGTAATCACATAGCTAAATTTTCTCATTACAGTGCTCCCCTGTGTCTTCACATTGCTCCATTGTGTCATCACAGTGCTCCATTGTGTCATAACAGAGTGCCATTGTGTCACCACAGTGCTTTTTTGTGTCATCACAGTGTTCCATGTTGTCATCACATTGCTCTATTGTGTCATCACCGTGCTGCATTGTGTCATCGTAGTGCTCCATTGCGTCTTCACAGTGCTCCATTGTGTCATCACAGTGCTCAATTGTGCCATCACAGAGCTCCATTGTGTCATCAGATTGCTGCACTGTCTCATCACAGACTTAATTGTGTCATCACAGTGCTATATTTTCTCAACACAGTGCTCCATTGTGTCATCACAGTGCTCCATTGTGTAATCACAGAGCTTCATTGTGTCATCACAGTGCTGCATTGATTCATCACAGAGCTACACTGTGTAATTACAGTGCTCCAGTGTGTCATCACAGTGCTCCATTGTGTCATCACAGAGCTCCATTTTGTCAACACCGTGTTCCCTTGTGTCATCACATGCTCCATTGTGTAATCACAGTGCTCCATTTTGTCATCACAGTGCTCCATTGTGACATCGCAGAGCTCCATTGTGTCATCACAGTGCTCCATTGTCTCATCACAGACTTCCATTGTGTCATCACAGTGCTACATTGTCTCAACATAGTACTCCATTGTGTCATCCCAGTGCTCCATTGTTTCATCACAGAGCTACATTTGTTATGATATTGCTCGATTGTGTCATCACATTGCTACGTTGTGTAATCACAGTGCTCCATTTTATTATCACAGAGCTCCATTGTGTCATCACGGTGCTCCATTTTGTCATCACAGTGCTCAAATATGTCATCACAGTGCTCCATTGTCTCAACACAGAGTTCCATTGTGTCATCATAGTGCTACATTGTTTCATCACAGTGCTCCATTGTGTAAACACAGTGCTCCAATGTGTCATCACAATGCTCAATTATGTAATCACATAGCTAAATTGTCTCATCACAGTGCTCCCTTGTGTCTTCACAGTGCTCCATTGTGTCATCACAGTGCTCCATTGTGTCATAACAGAGTTCCATTGTGTCACCACAGTGCTCCTTTGTGTCATCACAGTGTTCCATTTTGTCATCACATTGCTCTATTGTGTCATCACCGTGCTGCATTGAGTCATCGCAGGGCACCATTGTGTCATCACAGAGCTCCATTGTGTCATCACAGTGCTCCATTGTGTCATACAGTGCTCCATTGTGTCATCACAGAGCTCCATTGTCTCAACACAGTGCTCAATTGTTTCATCACAGAGCTCCATTTGTAATGATAGTGCTCCATTGTGTCATCACAGTGCTCCATTGTGTCATCACAGAGCTCTATTGTGTTATCACAGTGTTCCCTTATGTCATCACAGAGCTCCAATATCTCATCATAGTGCTCCACTGTTTCATCACAGGGCTCCATTTGTAATGATATTTCTCGATTGTGTCATCACATGGTTACGTTGTGTAATCATAGTGCTCCATTTTATTATCACAGAGCTCCATTGTGTCATCACAGTGCTCCATTTTGTCATCACAGTGCTCAAATGTGTCATCACAGTGCTCCATTGTCTCAACACAGAGTTCCATTGTGTCATCATAGTGCTACATTGTTTCATCACAGTGCTCCATTGTGTAAACACAGTGTTCAATGTGTCATCACAATGCTCAATTATGTAATCACATAGCTAAATTGTCTCATCACAGTGCTCCTTGTGTCTTCACAGTGCTCCATTGTGTCATCACAGTGCTCCATTGTGTCATAACAGAGTCTCCATTGTGTCACCACAGTGCTCCTTTGTGTCATCACAGTGTTCCATTTTGTCATCACATTGCTCTATTGTGTCATCACCGTTGCATTGTGTCATCGCAGTGCTCCATTGTGTCATCATAGAGCTCCATTGTGTCATCACAATGCTCCATTGTGTCTTCACAGTGCTCCATTGTGTCACAACAGTGCTTCATTGTGTAAACACAGTGCTCCATTGTGTCATCGCAGAGCTACATTGTGTCATGACAGAGCTCCAATGTATCATGATAGTGCTCCATTGCTTCATCACAGAGCTACATTGTGTCATCACAGTGCTACATTGTCTCCTCACAGTGCTCCATTTGTCATCACAGTGCTGCATTGTTTCATCACAGAGCTACACTGTGTAATTACAGTGCTCCAATGTGTCATCACAGTGCTCCATTGTGTCATCACAGAGCTCCATTTTGTCATCACTGTGCTCCATTGTGTAATCACAGAGCTCCATTGTGTCATCACAGAGCTCCATTGTGTTATCACTAGTGCTCCATTTGTCATCACAGTGCTCCATTTTTTCATCACAGAGCTTCATTGTGTCATCATAGTACTCCTTGTTCATCACAGAGCTCCATTGTGTCATCACAGTGCTCCATTGTGTCATCACAGAGCTTCATTGTGTCATCACAGTGCTGCATTGTTTCATCACAGAGCTACACTGTGTAATTACAGTGCTCCAATGTGTCATCATAGTGCTCCATTGTGTCAACACAGAGCTCAATTTTGTCATCACCGTGCTCCATTGTGTCATCACAGAGCTCCATTGTGTCATCACAGTGCTCCATTGTCTCATCACAGACTTCCATTGTGTCATCACAGTGCTACATTGTCTCAACACAGTGCTCCATTGTGTCATCACAGTGCTCCGTTGTGTCATCACAGTGCTCCATTGTGTCATCACAGAGCTCCATTGTGTCATCACAGAGCTAAATTGTGTCATGAGAGAGCACCAATATTTCATGATAGTGCTCCATTGTTTCATCACAGAGCTCCATTGTGTCATCACAATGCTCTATTAAGTCATCACAGAGCTCCATTGTGTCATCACAGTGCTCCATTGTGTCATACAGTGCTCCATTGTGTCATCAGAGAGCTCCATTGTCTCAACACAGTGCTCAATTGTTTCATCACAGAGCTCCATTTGTAATGATAGTGGCTCCATTGTGTCATCACAGTGCTCCATTGTGTCTCACGAGCTCCATTGTGTCATCACAGTGTTCCATTATGTATCAAAGAGCTACATTGTGTCATTACAGTGCTCCATATGTCATCACAGTGCTCCATTGTGTCATCACAGTGCTCTATTTTGTCATCACAGTGCTACATTGTCTCATCACAGTGCTCCATTGTGTCAACACAGTGCTCCATTATGTCATCACAGAGCTCCATTGTGTCATCACAGTGCTCCATTGTGTCATCACAGAGCTCTATTGTGTTATGACAGTGTTCCCTTATGTCATCACAGAGCTCCAATATCTCATCATAGTGCTCCATTGTTTCATCACAGAGCTCCATTTGTAATGATATTGCTCCATTGTGTCATCACATTGCTACGTTGTGTTATCACAGTGCTCCATTGGTTTCATCACAGTGCTCCATTGTGTCATCACAGTGCTCCATTGTGGCATCACAGTGCTCCATTGTGTCATCATCAGAGGCTTAAATATGTCATAGCTCCATTGTCTCATCACAGAGTTCCATTGTGTCATCATAGTGCTACATTGTTTCATCACAGTGCTCCATTGTGTCAACACAGTGCTCCATTGTGTCATCACAGTGCTCCATTGTGTCATCACAGAGCTCCATTGTGTCATCACAGTGCTCCCTTTGTCATCACAGTGCTCCATTGTCTCATCACAGTGCTCCATTGTTCATAGAGCCATTTGTCCGTGTTTTTGTGTCATCACAGTGTGCTCCATTTGTCATCACATTGCTCTGTTGTGTCATCACCGTGCCATTTGTCATCGCAGTGCTCCATTGCGTCACAGTGCTCCATTGTGTCATCACAGTGCTCAATTGTGCCATCACAGAGCTCCATTTGTAATGATAGTGCTCCATTGTGTCATCACATTGCTACGTTGTGTAATCAACACAGTGCTCCATTTTATTATCACAGAGCTCCATTGTGTCATCACAGTGCTCCATTATGTCATCTGCAACAGTGCTGCATTGTGTCATCACAGAGCTCCAGTCGTGTCATCACATTGCTCATTTTGTGTCATAACTGTGCTCCATTATGTCATCACAAGGCTCCAGTGTTTCATCACAGTGCAACATTGTGTCATCACAGAGCACAATTGTGTCGTCACAATGCTCCATTCCATTGTGTCATCACAGAGCTCCATTGTGTCATCAAAGAGCTCGATTGTGTCATCCACAGTATTTCATTATGTCATCACAGAGCTCCATTGTGTCATCACAGTGCTCCATTTTGTAAACACAGAGCTCCATTGTGTCAAAACAGTGCTTCATTGTGTAAACACAGGTGCTCCATTTTTGTCATCACAGGCTCCATTGTGTCATCACAGAGCTACATTGTGTCATCACAGTGCTACATTGTCTCCTCACAGTGCTCCATTTGTCATCACAGTGCTCCATTGTCTCATCACAGTGTTCCATGATGTCATCACATGCTACATTGTCTCATCACAGTGCACCATTCTCTCAACACAGTGCTCCATTGTTTCATCACAGTGCTCTATTTTGTCATCACAGAACACGATTGTGTCATCACAGTGCTCCATTGTGTAATCACAGAGCTCCTTTGTGTCATCACAGAGCTCCATTGTGTTATCACTGTGCTCCATTGTGTCATCACAGTGCTCCATTGTGTCATCACAGAGCTCCATTGTGTCACCACAGTACTCCAATGTCTCATCACAGACTTCCATTTTGTCATCACAGTGCTACATTGTCTCAACACAGCGCTCCATTGTGTCATCACAGTGCTCCGTTGTGTCATCAAAGAGCCCCATTGTGTCATCACAGAGCTACATTGTGTTATAACAGAGCTCCAATGTTTCATGATAGTGCTCCATTGTTTCATCACAGAGCTCCATTGTGTCATCACAATGCTCTATTAAGTCACCACAGAGCTCCATTGTGTCATCACAGTGCTCCATTGTGTCATCACAGAGCTCCATTGTCTCAACACAGTGCTCAATTGTTTCATCACAGAGCTCCATTTGTAATGATAGTGCTCCATTGTGTCATCACAGTGCCCCATTATGTCATCACAGTGCTCCATTGTGTCATCACAGTGCTCTATTGTGTCATCACAGTGCTACATTGTCTCATCACAATGCTCCATTGTGTCAAAAAAATGCTCCATTATGTCATCACAGAGCTCCATTGTGTCATCACAGTGGTCCATTTTGTCATCACAGAGCTCCTATTGTGTTATCACAGTGTTCCCTTTATGTCATCACAGAGCTCCAATATCTCATCATAGTGCTGCATTGTTTCATCACAGAGCTCCATTTGTAATGATAGTGCTCCATTGTGTCATCACATTGCTACGTTGTGTTATCACAGTGCTCCATTTTATTATCACAGAGCTCCATTGTGTCATCACAGTGTTCCATTTTGTCATCACAGTGCTCAAATGTGTCATCACAGTGCTCCATTGTCTCCTCACAGAGTTCCATTGTGTCATCATAATGCTACATTTTTCATCACAGTGCTCCCAGGTCATATCACAGTGCTCCATTGTGTCATCACAGTGTTCCATTTTGTCATAACATTGCTCAATTGTGTCATCACAGTGCTCCATTGTGTCATCACAGTGCTCCATTGTGTCATCACAGTGCTCCATTGTGTCATCACAGTGCTCAATTGTGCCATCACAGAGCTCCATTGTGTCATCACAGTGCTCCACTGTCTCATCACAGACTTCCATTGTGTCATCACAGTGCTACATTGTCTCAACACAGTGCTCCATTGTGTCATCACATTGCTCCATTGTGTCATCACAGAGCTTCATTGTGTCATCACAGTGCTGCATTGTTTCATCACAGAGCTACACTGTGTAAATACAGTGCTCCAATGTGTCATCACAGTGCTCCATTGTGTCATCACAGAGCTCCATTTTGTCATCACCGTGCTCCATTGTGTCATCACATGCTCCATTGTGTAAACACAGAGCTCCATTGTGTCATCACAGAGCTCCATTTTGTCATGAACGTGCTCCATTGTGTCATCACATGCTCCATTGTGTAATCACAGAGCTACATTGTGTCATCACAGAGCTCCATTGTGTCATCAAAGTGCTCCATTGTCTCTATCACAGAGATCCATTGTTTCATCACAGTGCAACATTGTCTCATCACAGTGCTCCATTATGTCAACACAGTGCTCCATTGTGTCATCACAGTGCTCCATTGTGTCATCACAGTGCTCCATTTTGTCATCACAGTGCTCCATTGTTCATCACAGTGCTCCATTTTGTCATCACAGAGCTCCATTGTGTCATCACAGTGCTAAATTATGTCACCACAGAGCTCCATTGTTTCATAACAGTGCTCCATTGTTTCATCACAGAGCTCCAATGTGTCATCACAATGCTCTATTATGTCATCACTGAGCTCCATTGTGTAATCACAGTGCTCCATTGTGTCATCACAGTGCTCCATTGTGTCATCACAGAGCTCCATTTTGTCATCAAAGTGCTCCATTGTCTCATCCCCAGACTTCCATTGTATCATCACAGTGCTACATTGTCTCAACACAGGGCTCCATTGTGTCATCACAGTGCTCCATTGTGTCATCACAGAGCTCCATTGTGTCATCACAGTGCTCCATTATGTCATCACAGAGCCCCATTGTGTCATCACAGTGCTCCATTGTGTCATACAGTGCTCCATTGTGTCATCACAGAGCTCCATTGTTCCACACAATGCTCAATTGTTTCATCACAGAGCTCCATTTGTAATGATAGTGCTCTTTTGTGTCATCACAGTGTCTCCATTGTGTCATCACAGAGCTCCATTAGGTCATCACAGTGTTCCATTATGTCATCACAGAGCTACATTGTGTCATTACAGTGCTCAATTATGTCATGACAGTGCTCCATTGTGTCATAACAGTGCTCTATTTTGTCATCACAGTACTACATTGTCTCATCACAGTGCTCCATTGTGTCAACACAGTGCTCCATTGTGTCATCACAGAGCTCCATTCTGTAATCACAGTGCTCCATTGTGTCATCACAGATCTCTCTTTTGTTATCACAGTGTTCCCTTATGTCATCACAGAGCTCCATTGTGTCATCACAGTGCTCCATTGTGTCATACAGTGCTCCATTGTGTCATCACAGAGCTCCATTGTCTCAACACAGTGCTCAATTGTTTTATCACAGAGCTCCATTTGTAATGATAGTGCTCCATTGTGTCATCACATTGCTACGTTGTGTAATCACAGTCCTCCATTTTATTATCACAGAGCTCCATTGTGTCATCACAGTGCTCCATTGTGTCAACATAGTGCTCCATTGTGTCATCACAGTGCTCCATTGTGTCATCACAGAGCTCCATTGTGTCATCAAAGTGCTCCATTGTCTCATCACAGACTTCCATTGTGTCATCACAGTGCTACATTGTCTCAACACAGTGCTCCATTGTGTCATCACAGTGCTCTGTTGTGTCATCACAGAGCTCCACTGTGTCATCACATAGCTAAATTGTGTCATAAGAGAGCTCCAATGTTTCATGACAGTGCTCCATTGTTTCATCACAGAGCTCCATTGTGTCATCACAATGCTCTATTAAGTCATCACAGAGCTCCATTGTGTCATCACAGTGCTCCATTGTGTCATACAATGCTCCGATGTGTCATCAAACAGCCCCATTGTGTCATCACAGAGCTACATTGTGTTATAACAGAGCTCCAATGTTTCATGATAGTGCTCCATTGTTTCATCACAGAGCTCCATTGTGTCATCACAATGCTCTATTAAGTCATCACAGAGCTCCATTTTGTCATCACAGTGCTCCATTGTGTCATCACAGAGCTTCATTGTGTCATCACAGTGCTGCATTGTTTCATCACAGAGCTACACTGTGTAATTACAGTGCTCCAAAGTGTCATCCACAGTGCTCCATTGTGTCATCACAGAGCTCCATTTTGTCATCACTGTGCTCCATTTGTCATCAAAGTGCTCCATTTTCTCATCACAGAGATCCATTGTGTCATCACAGTGCAACATTGTCTCATCACAGTGCTCCATTGTCTCATCACAGTGTTCCATTTTGTCATAAGAGTGCTCCATTTTCTCATCATAGTGCTCCATTTTCTCATCATAGTGCTCCATTGTTTCATCACAGTGCTCCATTTTGTCATCACAGAGCTCCATTGTGTCATCACAGTGCTAAATTATGTCACCACAGAGCTCCACTGTCTCATCACAGACTTCCATTGTGTCATCACAGTGCTACATTTTCTCAACATAGTGCTCCATTGTGTCATCACCGTGCTCCATTGTGTCATCACAGAGCTTCATTGTGTCATCATAGTGCTCCTTTTTTCATCACAGAGATCCATTGTTGCATCACAGTGCTCCACTCTGTAATCACAGAGCTTCATTGTGTCATCACAGTGCTGCATTGTTTCATCACAGAGCTACACTGTGTAATTACAGTGCTAATGTGTGCTCCAATGTGTCATCATAGTGCTCCATTGTGTCATCACAGAGCTCAATTGTGTCATCACCGTGCTCCATTGTGTCATCACAGAGCTCCATTGTGTCATCACAGTGCTCCATTTTGTCTTCAAAGTGCTCCATTGTTTCATCACAGTGCTCCATTGTGTCATCACAGTGCTCCATTGTGTCATCATACTGCTCCATTGTGTCATCAATGTGCTCCATTGTGTCATCCCAGAGCTCTTTTTGTCATCACTGTGCTCCATTGTGTCATCACAATGCTCCATTTTGTCATCACAGTGCTCCATTGTGTCATCACAGTGCTCCACTGTGTAATCACAGTCCTCCATTGTGTCATGACAGAGCTCCATTGTGTCATCGCAATGCTCAATTAAGTCATCACAGAGCACCATTGTGACAGCACAGTGCTTCATTATGTAATCACAGAGCATCATTTTCTCATCACAGTGCTGAATTGTGTCATCACAGTGCTCCATTGTGTAATTACAGAGCTCCATTGTCTCAAAAGAGTGCTCAATTGTTTCATCTCAGAGCTCCATTGTGTCATTACAGTGCTCCATTCTGTCATCACAGTGCTCCATTGTGTCATCACACTGTCTACACTGTATCATCACAGTGCTCCAATGTGTCATAACAGTGTTTCATTATGTCAACACAGAGCTCCATTGTGTCATCACAGTGCTCCATTGTGTCATGACAGAACTCCAATGTGCCATCAGAGTTTTCCACTATGTCATCACAGACCTTTATTGTCCCATCATAGTGCTCCCTGTGTCCTTGTGTCATCACAAAGCTCGATTGTGTCATGACAGTGCTCCATTTGTATCACAGAGCACCATTGTCTCATCACTGTGCTGAATTGTGTCATCACAGTGCTCCATTTTGTCATCACAGAGCTCCATTCTGTCATCACAGTGCTCCATTGTGTCATCACATTGCTCCCTTTTGTAATCACAGTGCTCCATTGTGTCATCACAGAGTTGCGTTGTGTCATCACAGTGCTCCATTTTGTCATCACATTGCTCAATTGTGTCATCACAGTGCTCCATTGTCTCATCACAGAGATCCATTGTGTCATCACAGTGCTACATTGTCTCATCACAGTGCTCCATTGTGTCATCACAGTGTTCCATTATGTCATCACAGAGCTCCATTGTGTCATCATAGTGCTCCATTGTGTCATCACAGTGCTCCATTGTGTCATCACAGAGCTCTATTGTGTTATCACAGTGTTCCCTTATGTCATCACTGAGCTCCAATATCTCATCATAGTGCTCCATTGTTTCATCACAGAGCTCCATTTGTAATGATAGTGCTCTATTGTATCATCACATTGCTACTTTGTGTAATCACAGTGCTCCATTTTATTATCACAGAGCTCCATTGTGTCACCAAAGTGCTCCATTATGTCATCACAGTGCTGCATTTTCTCATCACAGAGCTCAATCGTGTCATCACATTGCTCAATTGTGTCATAACAGTGCTCCATTATGTCATCACAGAGCTCCAGTGTTTCACCACAGTGCTACATTGTGTCATCACAGAGCACAATTGTGGCGTTACAATGCTCCATTATGTCATCACAGAGCTCCATTGTGTCATCAAGGAGCTCGATTGTGTCATCACTGTATTTCATTTTATCATCCCAGAGTACCATTGTGTCATCACAGTGCTCCATTGTGTCAAAACAGAGCTCCATTGTGTCAAAACAGTGCTTCATTGTGTAAACACAGTGCTCCATTGTGTCAACACAGAGCTCCATTGTGTCATCACAGAGCTACATTGTGTCATCACAGTGCTACATTGTGTCCTCACAGTGCTCCATTTGTCATCACAGTGCTCCATTGTCTCATCACAGTGTTCCATGGCTTCATCACATGCTCCATTGTCTCATCACAGTGCACCATTGTGTCATCACAGTGCTCCATTGTTTCATCACACTGCCCTATTTTGTCATCACAGAGCTAGATTGTGTCATCACAGTGCTCCATTGTGTTATCACCGTGCCCGATTTTGTCATCACAGTGCTCTGTTATGTAATCACAGAGCTCCATTGTCTCATCACAGTGCTCCATTGTGTCATCACAGTGCTCAATTTTGTCATCACAGTGCTCCATTGTGTCATCATATTGCTCCATTGTCTCATCACAGAGCTGCATTGTGTCATCATATTGCTCCATTGTCTCATCACAGACTTCCATTTTGTCATCACAGTGCTACATTGTCTCAACACAGCGCTCCATTGTGTCATCACAGTGCTCTGTTGTGTCATCACAGAGCTCCACTTTGTCATCACAGTGCTACACTGTGTCATGACAGAGCTCCAATGTTTCAGGACAGTGCTGGATTGTTTCATCACAGAGCTCCATTGTGTCATCACAATGCTCTATTAAGTCATCACAGAGCTCCATTGTGTCATCACAGTGCTCCATTGTGTCATACAGTGCTCCATTATGTCATCACTGTGCTCCATTGTGTCATCACAGTGCTCTATTTTGTCATCACAGTGCTACATTGTCTCATCACAGTGTTCCATTTTGTCATAACTGTGGTCCATTTTCTCATTACAGTGCTCCATTTTCTCATTATAGTGCTCCATTGTGTCATCACAGTGCTCCATTGTGTCATCACAGAGCTCTATTGTGTTATCACAGTGTTCCCTTATGTCATCACAGAGCTCCAATATCTCATCATAGTGCTCCATTGTTTCATCACAGAGCTCCATTTGTAATGATAGTGCTCCATTGTGTCATCACATTGCTACGTTGTGTGATCACAGTGCTCCATTTTATTATCACATAGCTCCATTGTGTCATCACATTGCTCCATTTTGTGATCACAGTGCTGCATTGTGTCATCACAGAGCTCAATCGTGTCATCACATTGCTCAATTGTGTCATAACAGTGCTCCATTATGTCATCACAGAGCTCCAGTGTTTCATCACAGTGCTACATTGTGTCATCACAGAGCACAATTGTGTCGTCACAATGCTCCATTATGTCATCACAGAGCTCCATTGTGTCATCACAGTGCTCCATTGTGTCAACACAGAGCTCCATTGTGTCAAAACAGTGCTTCATTGTGTAAACACAGTGCTCCATTTTGTCAACATAGAGCTCCATTGTGTCATCACAGAGCTACATTGTGTCATCACAGTGCTACATTGTCTCTTCACAGTGCTCCATTTGTCATCACAGTGCTCCATTGTCTCATCACAGTGTTCCTTGGCTTCATCACATGCTCCATTGTCTCATCACAGTGCACCATTCTCTCAACACAGTGCTCCATTGTTTCATCACAGTGCTCTATTTTGTCATCACAGAACACGATTGTGTCATCACAGTGCTCCATTGTGTAATCACAGAGCTCCATTGTGTCATCACAGTGCTCCATTAGGTCATCACAATGCTCCATTATGTCATCACAGTGCTCCATTGTGTCACCACAGTGCTCTATTTTGTCATCACATTGCTACATTGTCTCATCACAGTGCTCCATTGTGTCAACACAATGCTCCATTGTGTCATCACAGAGCTCTATTGTGTTATCACAGTGTTCCCTTATGTCATCACAGAGCTCCAATATCTCATCATAGTGCTCCATTGTTTCATCACAGAGCTCCATTTGTAATTATAGTGCTCCATTGTGTCATCACATTGCTACGTTGTGTAATCACAGTGCTCCATTTATTATCACATAGCTCCATTGTGTCATCACATTGCTCCATTTTGTCATCACAGTGCTGCATTGTGTCATCACAGAGCTCAATCGTGTCATCACATTGCTCAATTGTGTCATAACAGTGTTCCATTTTGTTATGACAGAGCTCCAGTGTTTCATCACAGTGCTACATTGTGTCATCACAGAGCACAACTGTGTCGTCACAATACTCCATTATGTCATCACAGAGCTCCATTGTGTCATCAAAGAGCTCGATTGTGTCATCACAGTATTTCATTATGTCATCACAGAGCTCCATTGTGTCATCACAGTGCTCCATTGTGTCAAAACAGAGCTCCATTGTGTCAAAACAGTGCTTCATTGTGTAAACACAGTGCTCCATTTTGTCAACATAGAGCTCCATTGTGTCATCACAGAGCTACATTGTGTCATCACAGTGCTACATTGTCTCCTCACAGTGCTCCATTTGTCATCACAGTGCTCCATTGTCTCATCACAGTGTTCCATGGCTTCATCACATGCTACATTGTCTCATCACAGTGCACCATTCTCTCAACACAGTGCTCCATTGTTTCATCACAGTGCTCTATTTTGTCATCACAGAACACGATTGTGTCATCACAGTGCTCCATTGTGTAATCACAGAGCTCCATTGTGTCATCACAGAGCTCCATTGTGTCATCACAGTGCTCCATTGTCTCATCACAGACTTCCATTGTGTCATCACAGTGCTACATTGTCTCAACACAGCGCTCCATTGTGTCATCACAGTGCTCCGTTGTGTCATCAAAGAGCCCCATTGTGTCATCACAGAGCTACATTGTGTTATAACAGAGCTCCAATGTTTCATGATAGTGCTCCATTGTTTCATCACAGAGCTCCATTGTGTCATCACAATGCTCTATTAAGTCATCACAGAGCTCCATTGTGTCATCACAGTGCTCCATTGTGTCATCACAGAGCTCCATTGTATCAACACAGTGCTCAATTGTTTCATCACAGAGCTCCATTTGTAATGATAGTGCTCCATTGTGTCATCACAGTGCCCCATTATGTCATCACAGAGCTCCATTGTGTCATCACAGACTTCCATTGTGTCATCACAGAGCTCCATTGTATCATCAAAGTGCTCCATTGTCTCATCCCAGACTTCCATTGTGTCATCACAGTGCTACATTGTCTCAACACAGGGCTCCATTGTGTCATCACAGTGTTCCGTTGTGTCATCACAGTGCTCCATTGTCTCATCACAGAGATCCATTGTGTCATCACAGTGCAACATTGTCTCATCACAGTGCTCCATTATGTCCACACAGTGCTCCATTGTGTCATCTCAGTGCTCCATTGTGTCATCACAGTGCTCCATTGTGTCATCACAGTGCTCCATTGTGTCATCACAGTGCTCCATTGTGTCATCACAGTGCTCCATTTTGTCATCACAGTGCTCCATTGTCTCATCACAGAGATCCATTGTGTCATCACAGTGCAACATTGTCTCATCACAGTGCTCCATTATGTCCACACAGTGTTCCATTGTGTCATCACAGTGCTCCATTGTGTCATCACAGTGCTCCATTGTGTCATCACAGTGCTCCATTGTGTCATCACAGAGCTCCATTGTGGCATCACAGTGCTCCACTGTGTAATCACAGAGCTTCATTGTGTCATCACAGTGCTGCATTGTTTCATCACAGAGCTACACTGTTTAACAGTGCTCCAATGTGTCATCATAGTGCTCCATTGTGTCATAACAGAGTTCAATTTTGTCATCACCGTGCTCCATTGTGTCATCACAGAGCTCCATTGTGGCATCACAGTGCTCCACTGTGTCTTCACAGTGCTCCATTGTGTCATCACAGTGCTCCATTGTGTCATCACAGTGCTCCATTGTGTCATCATAGTGCTCCATTGTGTCATCACAGTGCTCCATTGTGTCATCACAGAGCTCCATAGTGTCATCAGAGTGCTCCATTGTCTCATCCCAGACTTCCATTGTGTCATCACAGTGCTACATTGTCTCAACACAGTGCTCAATTGTGTCATCACTGTGCTCCGTTGTGTTATCACAGAGCTCCATTGTGTCATCACATAGCTACATTGTGTTATCACAGTGCCCCATTTTGTCATCACAGTGCTCTGTTATGTAACCACAGAGCTCCATTGTCTCATCACAGTGCTCCATTGTGTCATCACAGAGCACAATTGTGTCATCACAATGCTCCATTATGTCACCACAGATCTCCCTTGTGTCATCAAAGAGCTCGATTGTGTCATAACAGTATTTCATTATGTCATCACAGAGTTCCATTGTGTCATCACAGTGCTCCATTGTGTCAAAACAGAGTTCCATTGTGTCAAAACAGTGCTTCATTGTGTAAACACAGTGCTCAATGGGGCAACACAGAGCTCCATTTTGTCATCACAGAGCTACATTGTGTCATCACAGTGCTACATTGTCTCCTCATAGTGCTCCATTTGTCATCACAGTGCTCCATTGTCTCATCACAGTGTTCCATGGCTTCATCACATGCTCCATTGTCTCATCACAGTGCACCATTGTGTCATCACAGTGCTCCATTGTTTCATCACAGTGCCCTATTTTGTCATCACAGTGCTCTATTTTGTCATACAGTGCTCCATTGTGTCATCACAGAGCTCCATTGTCTCAACACAGTACTCAATTCTTTCATCACAGAGCTCCATTTGTAATGATAGTGCTCCATTGTGTCATCACAGTGCTCCATTTTGTCATCACAGAGCTCCATTAGGTCATCACAGTGTTCTATTATGTCATCACAGAGCTACATTTTGTCATTACAGTGCTCCATTGTGTCATCACAATTCTCCATTGTGTCATCACAGTGCTCTATTTTGTCATCACAGTGCTCCATTGTCTCATCACAGTGCTCCATTGTGTCATCACAGTGCTCCATTGTGTCATCACAGTGCTCCATTGTGTCATCACAGAGCTCTATTGTGTTATCACAGTGTTCCCTTATGTCATCACAGAGCTCCAATATCTCATCATAGTGCTCCATTGTTTCATCACAGAGCTCCATTTGTAGTGATAGTGCTCCATTGTGTCATCACATTGCTACGTTGTGTAATCACAGTGCTCCATTTTATTATCACATAGCTCCATTGTGTCATCACATTGCTCAATTGTGTCATAACAGTGCTCCATTATGTCATCACAGAGCTCCAGTGTTTCATCACAGTGCTACATTGTATCATCACAGAGCACAATTGTGTCGTCACAATGCTACATTATGTCATCACAGAGCTCCATTGTGTCATCAAAGAGCTCGATTGTGTCATCACAGTATTTCATTATGTCATCACAGAGTTCCATTGTGTCATCACAGTGCTCCATTGTGTCAAAACAGAGCGCCATTGTGTCAAAACAGTGCTTCATTGTGTAAACACAGTGCTCCATTGTGTCATCGCAGAGCTACATTGTGTCATGACAGAGCTTCAATGTTTCATGATAGTGCTCCATTGCTTCATCACAGAGCTCCATTGTGTCATCACAATGCTCTCTTAAGTCATCACAGAGCTCCATTGTGTCATCACAGTGCTCCATTGTGTCTTCACAGTGCTCCATTGTGTCATTACAGTGCTCCATTGTGTCATCACAGTGCTCAATTGTCTCCTCACAGTGCTCCATTTGTCATCACAGTGCTCCATTGTCTTATCACAGTGTTCCATGGCTTCATCACATGCTCCATTGTCTCATCACAGTGCACCATTGTGTCATCACAGTGCTCCATTGTTTCATCACAGTGCCCTATTTTGTCATCACAGAGCTCGATTGTGTCATCACAGTGCTCCATTTTGTCATCACAGTGCTGTGTTATGTAATCACAGAGCTCCATTGTCTCATCACTGTGCTCCATTTTGTAATCACAGTGCTCCTTTGTGTCATCACAGAGCTCCATTGTGTCATCACAGAGCTCGATTGTGTCATCACAGTGCTCCATCATGTAATCATAGAGCATCATTGTCTCATCACAGTGCTGAATTGTGTCATCACTGTGCTCCATTGTGTCATAATAGTGCTCCATTTTGTCATCACAGTGCTCCATTGTGTCATCACAGTGCTCCACTGTGTAATCACAGTGCTCCATTGTGTCATCACAGAACTCCCTTGTGTCATCGCAATGCTCTATTAAGTCATCACAGAGCACCATTGTGACATCACAGTGCTTCATTATGTAATCACAGAGCATCATTGTCTCATCACAGTGCTGAATTGTGTCATCACAGTGCTCCATTTTGTCATCACAGTGCTCAATTGTGTCATCACAATGCTCCATTGTCTCATCACAGAGATCCATTGTGTCATCACAGTGCAACATTGTCTCATCACAGTGCTCCATTATGTCAACACAGTGCTCCATTGTGTCATCACAGTGCTCCATTGTGTCATCACAGTGGTCCATTGTGTCATCACAGTGCTCCATTGTGTCATCACAGTGCTCCATTGTCTCATCACAGTGTTCCATTTTGTCATAACAGTGCTCCAATTTCTCATCATAGTGCTCCATTGTTTCATCACAGTGCTCAATTTTGTCATCACAGAGCTCCATTGTGTCATCACAGTGCTAAATTATGTCACCACAGAGCTCCACTGTCTCATCACAGTCTTCCATTGTGTCATCACAGTGCTACATTTTCTCAACATAGTGCTCCATTGTGTCATCACCGTGCTCCATTGTGTCATCACAGAGCTTCATTGTGTCATCATAGTGCTCCTTTTTTCATCACAGAGATCCATTGTGGCATCACAGTGCTCCACTGTGTAATCACAGAGCTTCATTGTGTCATCACAGTGCTGCATTGTTTCATCACAGAGCTACACTGTGTAATTACAGTGCTCCAATGTGTCATCATAGTGCTCCATTGTGTCATCACAGAGTTCAATTTTGTCATCACCGTGCTCCATTGTGTCATCACAGAGCTCCATTGTGTCATCACAGTGCTCCATTGTTTCATCACAGTGCTCCATTGTGTCATCACAGTGCTCCGTTGTGTCATCATAGTGCTCCATTGTGTCATCAATGTGCTCCATTGTGTCATCCCAGAGCTCCATTTTGTCATCTCTGTGCTCCATTGTGTCATCATAGTGCTCCATTTTGTCATCACAGTGCTCCATTGTGTCATCACAGTGCTCCACTGTGTAATCACAGTGCTCCATTGTGTCATCACAGAGCTCCATTGTGTCATCGCAACGCTCTCTTAAGTCATCACAGAGCACCATTGTGACATCACAGTGCTTCATTATGTAATCACAGAGCATCATTGTCTCATCACAGTGCTGAATTGTGTCATCACAGTGCTCCATTGTGTCATCACAGAGCTCCATTGTCTCCAAAGAGTGCTCAATTGTTTCATCTCAGAGCACCATTGTGTCATTACAGTGCTCCATTCTGTCATCACAGTGCTCCATTGTGTCATCACAGTGCTACACTGTATCATCACAGTGCTCCATTGTGTCATCACAATACTACACTGTATCATCACAGTGCTCCAATGTGTCATAACAGTGTTTCATTATGTCAACACAGAGCTCCATTGTGTCATCACAGTGCTCCATTGTGTCATGACAGAGCTCCAATGTGCCATCAGAGTTTTCCACTATGTCATCACAGACCTCTATTGTCTCATCATAGTGCTCCATTTTGTCATCACAGAGCTCGATTGTGTCATCACAGTGCTCCATTATGTATTCACAGAGCATCATTGTCTCATCACAGTGCTGAATTGTGTCATCACAGTGCTCCATTTTGTCATCACAGAGCTCCATTCTGTCATCACAGTGCTCCATTGTGTCATCACATTGCTCCATTTTGTAATCACAGTGCTCCATTGTGTCATCACAGAGTTGCGTTGTGTCATCACATTGTTCCATTTTGTCATCACAGTGCTCAATTGTGTCATCACAGTGCTCCATTGTCTCATCACAGAGATCCATTGTGTCATGACAGTGCAACATTGTCTCATCACAGTGCTCCATTATGTCCACACAGTGCTCCATTGTGTCATCACAGTGCTCCATTGTGTCATCACAGTGCTCCATTGTGTCATCACAGTGCTCCATTGTGTCATCACAGTGCTCCATTGTCTCATCACAGTGTTCCATTTTGTCATAACAGTGCTCCATTTTCTCATCACAGTGCTCCATTTTCTCATCATAGTGCTCCATTGTATCATCACAGTGCTCCATTTTGTCATCACAGAGCTCCATTGTATCATCACAGTGCTAAATTATGTCACCACAGAGCTCCATTGTTTCATAACAGTGCTCCATTGTTTCATCGCAGAGCTCCAGTGTGTCATCACAATGCTCTATTATGTCATCACTGAGCTCCATTGTGTAATCACAGTGCTCCATTGTGTCATCACAGTGCTCCATTGTGTCATCAAAGAGCTCCACTGTGTCATCACAGTGCTACATTGTCTCAACATAGTGCTCCATTGTGTCATCACAGTGCTCCATTGTGTCATCACAGAGCTTCATTGTGTCATCATAGTGCTCCTTGTTTCATCACAGAGCTCCATTGTGGCATCACAGTGCTCCACTGTGTAATCACAGAGCTTCATTGTGTCATCACAGTGCTGCATTGTTTCATCACAGAGCTACACTGTTTAATACAGTGCTCCAATGTGTCATCATAGTGCTCCATTGTGTCATCACAGAGCTCCATTGTGGCATCACAGTGCTCCACTGTGTCTTCACAGTGCTCCATTTTGTCATCACAGTGCTCCATTGTGTCATCACAGTGCTCCATTGTGTCATCATAGTGTTCCATTGTGTCATCACAGGGCTCCATTGTGTCATCACAGAGCTCCATTGTGTCATCAAAGTGCTCCATTGTCTCATCACAGACTTCCATTGTGTCATCACAGTGCTACATTGTCTCAACACAGTGCTCAATTGTGTCATCACTGTGCTCCGTTGTGTTATCACAGAGCTCCATTGTGTCATCACATAGCTACATTGTGTTATCACAGTGCCCCATTTTGTCATCACAGTGCTCCATTTTGTCATCACAGTGCTCCATTGTGTCATCACAGTGCTCCACTGTGTAATCACAGTGCTCCATTGTATCATCACAGAACTCCATTGTGTCATCGCAATGATCTATTAAGTCATCACAGAGCACCATTGTGACATCACAGTGCTTCATTATGTAATCACAGAACATAATTGTCTCATCACAGTGCTGAATTGTGTCATCACAGTGCTCCAATGTGTCATCACAGAGCTCCACTGTGTCATCACAGTGCTCCACTGTCTCATCACAGACTTCCATTGTGTCATCACAGTGCTACATTGTCTCAACATGGTGCTCCATTTTGTCATCACAGTGCTCCATTGTGTCATCACAGAGCTTCATTGTGTCATCATAGTGCTCCTTGTTTCATCACAGAACTCCATTGTGTCATTGCAATGCTCTATTAAGTCATCACCGTGCTCCATTGTGTCATCACAGAGCTCCATTGTGTCATCACAGTGTTCCATTGTTTCATCACAGTGCTCCATTGTGTCATCACAGTGCTCCGTTGTGTCATCATAGTGCTCCATTGTGTCATCAAAGTGCTCCATTGTGTCATCCCAGAGCTCCATTTTGTCATCACTGTGCTCCATTGTGTCATCACAGTGCTCCATTTTGTCATCACAGTGCTCCATTGTGTCATCACAGTGCTCCACTGTGTAATCACAGTGCTCCATTGTGTCATCACAGAGATTCATTGTGTCATCGCAATGCTCAATTAAGTCATCACAGAGCACCATTGTGACATCACAGTGCTTCATTATGTAATCACAGAGCATCATTGTCTCATCACAGTGCTGAATTGTGTCATCACAGTGCTCCATTGTGTCATTACAGAGCTCCATTGTCTCAAAACAGTGCTCAATTGTTTCATCTCAGAGCTCCATTGTGTCATTACAGTGCTCTATTCTGTCATCACAGTGCTCCATTGTGTCATCACAGTACTACACTGTATCATCACAGTGCTCCAATGTGTCATAACAGTGTTTCATTATGTAAACACAAAGCTCCATTGTGTCATCACAGTGCTCCATTGTGTCATGTCAGAGCTCCAATGTGCCATCAGAGTTTTCCACTATGTCATCACAGACCTCTATTGTGTCATCATAGTGCTCCATTGTGTCATCACAGAGCTCGATTGTGTCATCACAGTACTCCATTATGTAATCACAGAGCATCATTGTCTCATTACAGTGCTGAATTGTGTCATCAGAGTGCTCCATTTGGTCATCACAGAGCTCCATTCTGTCATCACAGTGCTCCATTGTGTCATCACATTGATCCATTTTGTAATCACAGTGCTCCATTGTTTCATCACAGAGTTGCGTTGTGTCATCACAGTGCTCCATTTTGTCATCACAGTGCTCAATTGTGTCATCACAGTGCTCCATTGTCTCATCACAGAGATCCATTGTGTCATGACAGTGCTACATTGTCTCATCACAGTGCTCCATTGTGTCAACACAGTGCTCCATTATGTCATCACAGAGCTCCATTGTGTCATCACAGTGCTCCATTGTGTCATCACAGTGCTCCATTGTGTCATCACAGAGCTCTATTGTGTTATCACAGTGTTCCCTTATGTCATCACAGAGCTCCAATATCTCATCATAGTGCTCCATTGTTTCATCACAGAGCTCCATTTGTAATGATAGTGCTCTATTGTGTCATCACATTGCTACGTTGTGTAATCACAGTGCTCCATTTTATTATCACAGAGCTCCATTGTGTCATCATAGTGCTCCATTATGTCATCACAGTACTGCATTGTGTCATCACAGAGCTCAATCGTGTCATCACATTGCTCAATTGTGTCATAACAGTGCTCCATTATGTCATCACAGTGCTCCAGTGTTTCATCACAGTGCTACATTGTGTCATCACAGAGCACAATTGTGTCGTCACAATGCTCCATTATGTCATCACAGAGCTCCATTGTGTCATCAATGAGCTCGATTGTGTCATCACTGTATTTCATTTTATCATCCCAGAGTTCCATTGTGTCATCACAGTGCTCCATTGTGTCAAAACAGAGCTCCATTGTGTCAAAACAGTGCTTCATTGTGTAAACACAGTGCTCCATTGTGTCAACACAGAGCTCCATTGTGTCATCACAGAGCTACATTGTGTCATCACAGTGCTACATTGTCTCCTCACAGTGCTCCATTTGTCATCACAGTGCTCCATTGTCTCATCACAGTGTTCCATGGCTTCATCACATGCACCATTGTCTCATCACAGTGCACCATTGTGTCATCACAGTGCTCCATTGTTTCATCACACTGCCCTATTTTGTCATCACAGAGCTAGATTGTGTCATCACAGTGCTCCATTGTGTTATCACAGTGCCCCATTTTGTCATCACAGTGCTCTGTTATGTAATCACAGAGCTCCATTTTGTCATCACAGTGCTAGATTGTGTCATCACAGTGCTCCATTTTGTCATCACAGTGCTCCATTGTGTCACCACAGTGCTTTACTGTGTAATAACCGTGCTCCATTGTGTCATCACAGAGCTCCATTGTGTCATCAAATTGCTCCATTGTCTCATCAAAGAGCTCCATTGTGTCATCATATTGCTCCATTGTCTCATCACAGACTTCCATTGTGTCATCACAGTGCTACACTGTCTCAACACAGCGCTCCATTGTGTCATCACAGTGCTCTGTTGTGTCATCACAGAGCTCCATTTTGTCATCACAGTGCTACATTGTGTCATGACAGAGCTCCAATGTTTCAGGACAGTGCACCATTGTTTCATCACAGAGGTCCATTGTGTCATCACAATGCTCTATTAAGTCATCACAGACCTCCATTGTGTCATCATAGTGTTCCATTGTGTCATACAGTGCTCCATTGTGTCATCACAGAGCTCCATTGTCTCAACACAGTGCTCAATTGTTTCATCACAGAGCTCCATTTGTAATGATAGTGCTCCATTGTGTCATCACAGTGCTCCATTGTGTCATCACAGAGCTCCATTAGGTCATCACAGTGCTCCATTATGTCATCACAGTGCTCCATTGTGTCACCACAGTGCTCTATTTTGTCATCACAGTGCTACATTGTCTCATAACAGTGCTCCATTGTGTCAACACAGTGCTCCATTGTGTCATCACAGAGCTCTATTATGTTATCACAGTGTTCCCTTATGTCTTCACAGAGCTCCAATATCTCATCATAGTGCTCCATTGTTTCATCACAGATCTCCATTTGTAATGATAGTGCTCCATTGTGTCATCACCGTGCCCCATTATGTCATCACAGTGCTCCATTGTGTCATCACAGTGCTCTATTTTGTCATCACACTGCTACATTGTCTCATCACAATGCTCCATTGTGTCAACAAAATGCTCCATTATGTCATCACAGAGCTCCATTGTGTCATCACAGTGCTCCATTGTGTCATCACAGAGCTCTATTGTGTTATCACAGTGTTCCCTTATGTCATCACAGAGCTCCAATATCTCATCATAGGGCTGCATTGTTTCATCACAGAGCTCCATTAGTAATGATAGTGCTCCATTGTCTCATCACATTGCTACGTTGTGTAATCACAGTGCTCCATTTTATTATCACAGAGCTCCATTGTTTCATCACATTGCTCCATTTTGTCATCACAGTGCTCAAATGTGTCATCACCGTGCTCCATTTTCTCCTCACAGAGTCCATTGTGTCATCATAGTGCTACATTGTTTCATCACAGTGCTCCATTGTGTCAACACAGTGCTCCATTGTGTCATCACAGTGTTCCATTTTGTCATAACATTGCTCTATTGTGTCATCACCGTGCTCCATTGTGTCATCACAGTGTTCCATTTTGTCATAACATTGCTCTATTGTGTCATCACCGTGCTCCATTGTGTCATCGCAGTGCTCCATTGTGTCATCACAGAGCAAAATTGTGTCGTCACAATGCTCCATTATGTCATCACAGAGCTCCATTTTGTCATCAATGAGCTCGATTGTGTCATCACTGTATTTCATTTTGTAATCACAGAGTTCCATTGTGTCATCACAGTGCTCCATTGAGTCAAAATAGACCTCCATTGTGTCAAAACAGTGCTTCATTGTGTAAACACAGTGCTCCATTGTGTCAACACAGAGCTCCATTGTGTCATCACAGAGCTACATTGTGTCATCACAGTGCTACATTGTCTCCTCACAGTGCTCCATTTGTCATCACAGTGCTCCATTGTCTCATCACAGTGTTCCATGGCTTCATCACATGCTCCATTGTCTCATCACAGTGCACCATTGTGTCATCACAGTGCTCCATTGTTTCATCACACTGCCCTATTTTGTCATCACAGAGCTCGATTGTGTCATCACAGTGCTCCATTGTGTTATCACAGTGCCCCATTTTGTCATCACAGTGCTCTGTTATGTAATCACAGAGCTCCATTGTCTCATCACAGTGCTCCATTGTGTCATCACAGTGCTCCATTTTGTCATCACAGTGCTCCATTGTGTCATCAGAGTGCTCCACTGTGTAATCACAGTGCTCCATTGTGTCATCACAGAGCTCCACTGTGTCATCGCAATGCTCTATTAAGTCATCACAGAGCACCATTGTGACATCACAGTGCTTCATTATGTAATCACAGAGCATCATTTTCTCATCAGAGTGCTGAATTGTGTCATCACAGTGCTCCATTGTGTCATCACAGAGCTCCATTGTCTCAAAACAGTGCTCAATTGTTTCATCTCAGAGCTCCATTGTGTCATTACAGTGCTCCATTCTGTCATCACAATGTTCCATTGTGTCATCACAGTGCTACACTGTATCATAACAGTGCTCCAATGTTTCATAACAGTGCTTCATTATGTCATCACAGAGCCCCACTGTGTCATCACATTGCTCCATTGTGTCATCACAGAGCTCCAATGTGCCATCAGAGTTTTCCACTATGTCATCACAGACCTCTATTGTCTCATCATAGTGCTCCATTGTGTCATCACAGAGCTCGATTGTGTCATCACAGTGTTCCATTATGTCATCACAGAGCACCATTTTCTCATCACAGTGCTGAATTGTGTCATCACAGTGCTCCATTGTGTCATCACAGAGCTCCATTCTGTCATCACAGTGCTCCATTGTGTCATCACAGAGCTCTATTGTGTTATCACAGTGTTCCCTTATGTCATCACAGAGTTCCAATATCTCATCATAGGGCTGCATTGTTTCATCACAGAGCTCCATTAGTAATGATAGTGCTCCATTGTCTCATCACATTGCTACGTTGTGTAATCACAGTGCTCCATTTTATTATCACAGAGCTCCATTGTGTCATCACATTGCTCCATTTTGTCATCACAGTGCTCAAATATGTCATCACCGTGCTCCATTTTCTCCTCACAGAGTCCATTGTGTCATCATAGTGCTACATTGTTTCATCACAGTGCTCCATTGTGTCAACACAGTGCTCCATTGTGTCATCACAGTGTTCCATTTTGTCATAACATTGCTCTATTGTGTCATCACCGTGCTCCATTGTGTCATCGCAGTGCTCCATTGTGTCATCACAGAGCACAATTGTGTCGTCACAATGCTCCATTATGTCATCACAGAGCTCCATTTTGTCATCAATGAGCTCGATTGTGTCATCACTGTATTTAATTTTGTAATCACAGAGTTCCATTGTGTCATCACAGTGCTCCATTGAGTCAAAATAGACCTCCATTGTGTCAAAACAGTGCTTCATTGTGTAAACACAGTGCTCCATTGTGTCAACACAGAGCTCCATTGTGTCATCACCGAGCTACATTGTGTCATCACAGTGCTACATTGTCTCCTCACAGTGCTCCATTTGTCATCACAGTGCTCCATTGTCTCATCACAGTGTTCCATGGCTTCATCACATGCTCCATTGTCTCATCACAGTGCACCATTGTGTCATCACAGTGCTCCATTGTGTTATCACAGTGCCCCATTTTGTCATCACAGTGCTCTGTTATGTAATCACAGAGCTCCATTGTCTCATCACAGTGCTCCATTGTGTCATCACAGTGCTCCATTTTGTCATCACAGTGCTCCATTGTGTCATCAGAGTGCTCCACTGTGTAATCACAGTGCTCCATTGTGTCATCACAGAGCTCCACTGTGTCATCGCAATGCTCTATTAAGTCATCACAGAGCACCATTGTGACATCACAGTGCTTCATTATGTAATCACAGAGCATCATTTTCTCATCAGAGTGCTGAATTGTGTCATCACAGTGCTCCATTGTGTCATCACAGAGCTCCATTGTCTCAAAACAGTGCTCAATTGTTTCATCTCAGAGCTCCATTGTGTCATTACAGTGCTCCATTCTGTCATCACAATGTTCCATTGTGTCATCACAGTGCTACACTGTATCATAACAGTGCTCCAATGTTTCATAACAGTGCTTCATTATGTCATCACAGAGCCCCACTGTGTCATCACATTGCTCCATTGTGTCATCACAGAGCTCCAATGTGCCATCAGAGTTTTCCACTATGTCATCACAGACCTCTATTGTCTCATCATAGTGCTCCATTGTGTCATCACAGAGCTCGATTGTGTCATCACAGTGTTCCATTATGTCATCACAGAGCACCATTTTCTCATCACAGTGCTGAATTGTGTCATCACAGTGCTCCATTGTGTCATCACAGAGCTCCATTCTGTCATCACAGTGCTCCATTGTGTCATCACAGAGCTCTATTGTGTTATCACAGTGTTCCCTTATGTCATCACAGAGCTCCAATATCTCATCATAGGGCTGCATTGTTTCATCACAGAGCTCCATTAGTAATGATAGTGCTCCATTGTCTCATCACATTGCTACGTTGTGTAATCACAGTGCTCCATTTTATTATCACAGAGCTCCATTGTGTCATCACATTGCTCCATTTTGTCATCACAGTGCTCAAATATGTCATCACCGTGCTCCATTTTCTCCTCACAGAGTCCATTGTGTCATCATAGTGCTACATTGTTTCATCACAGTGCTCCATTGTGTCAACACAGTGCTCCATTGTGTCATCACAGTGTTCCATTTTGTCATAACATTGCTCTATTGTGTCATCACCGTGCTCCATTGTGTCATCGCAGTGCTCCATTGTGTCATCACAGAGCACAATTGTGTCGTCACAATGCTCCATTATGTCATCACAGAGCTCCATTTTGTCATCAATGAGCTCGATTGTGTCATCACTGTATTTCATTTTGTAATCACAGAGTTCCATTGTGTCATCACAGTGCTCCATTGAGTCAAAATAGACCTCCATTGTGTCAAAACAGTGCTTCATTGTGTAAACACAGTGCTCCATTGTGTCAACACAGAGCTCCATTGTGTCATCACCGAGCTACATTGTGTCATCACAGTGCTACATTGTCTCCTCACAGTGCTCCATTTGTCATCACAGTGCTCCATTGTCTCATCACAGTGTTCCATGGCTTCATCACATGCTCCATTGTCTCATCACAGTGCACCATTGTGTCATCACAGTGCTCCATTGTGTTATCACAGTGCCCCATTTTGTCATCACAGTGCTCTGTTATGTAATCACAGAGTTCCATTGTCTCATCACAGTGCTCCATTGTGTCATCACAGTGCTCCATTTTGTCATCACAGTGCTCCATTGTGTCATCACAGTGCTCCACTGTGTAATCACAGTGCTCCATTGTGTCATCACAGAGCTCCACTGTGTCATCGCAATGCTCTATTAAGTCATCACAGAGCACCATTGTGACATCACAGTGCTTCATTATGTAATCACAGAGCATCATTTTCTCATCAGAGTGCTGAATTGTGTCATCTCTGTGCTCCATTGTGTCATCACAGAGCTCCATTGTCTCAAAACAGTGCTCAATTGTTTCATCACAGAGCTCCATTGTGTCATCACAGTGCTCCATTGTGTCATCACAGTGCTCCATTGTGTCATCACAGTGCTCCATTGTGTCATCACAGAGCACAATTGTGTCGTCACAATGCTCCATTATGTCATCACAGAGCTCCATTTTGTCATCAATGAGCTCGATTGTGTCATCACTGTATTTCATTTTGTAATCACAGAGTTCCATTGTGTCATCACAGTGCTCCATTGAGTCAAAATAGACCTCCATTGTGTCATCACAGAGCTACATTGTGTCATCACAGTGCTACATTGTCTCCTCACAGTGCTCCATTTGTCATCACAGTGCTCCATTGTCTCATCACAGTGTTCCATGGCTTCATCACATGCTCCATTGTCTCATCACAGTGCACCATTGTGTCATCACAGTGCTCCATTGTTTCATCACACTGCCCTATTTTGTCATCACAGAGCTCGATTGTGTCATCACAGTGCTCCATTGTGTTATCACAGTGCCCCATTTTGTCATCACAGTGCTCTGTTATGTAATCACAGAGCTCCATTGTCTCATCACAGTGCTCCATTGTGTCATCACAGTGCTCCATTTTGTCATCACAGTGCTCCATTGTGTCATAAGAGTGCTCCACTATGTAATCACAGTGCTCCATTGTGTCATCACAGAGCTCCACTGTGTCATCGCAATGCTCTAGTAAGTCATCACAGAGCACCATTGTGACATCACAGTGCTTCATTATGTAATCACAGAGCATCATTTTCTCATCAGAGTGCTGAATTGTGTCATCACAGTGCTCCATTGTGTCATCACAGAGCTCCATTGTCTCAAAACAGTGCTCAATTGTTTCATCTCAGAGCTCCATTGTGTCATTACAGTGCTCCATTCTGTCATCACAATGTTCCATTGTGTCATCACAGTGCTACACTGTATCATAACAGTGCTCCAATGTTTCATAACAGTGCTTCATTATGTCATCACAGAGCCCCATTGTGTCATCACAGTGCTCCATTGTGTCATCACAGAGCTCCAATGTGCCATCAGAGTTTTCCACTATGTCATCACAGACCTCTATTGTCTCATCATAGTGCTCCATTGTGTCATCACAGAGCTCGATTGTGTCATCACAGTGTTCCATTATGTAAACACAGAGCACAATTTTCTCATCACAGTGCTGAATTGTGTCATCACAGTGCTCCATTGTGTCATCACAGAGCTCCATTCTGTCATCACAGTGCTCCATTGTGTCATCACATTGCTCCATTTTGTAATCACAGTGCTCCATTGTGTCATCACAGAGTTGCGTTGTGTCAGCACAGTGCTCCGTTTTGTCATCACAGTGCTCAATTGTGTCATCACAGTGCTCCATTGTCTCATCACAGAGATCCATTGTGTCATCACAGTGCAACATTGTCTCATCACAGTGCTCCATTATGTCAACACAGTGCTCCATTGTGTCATCACAGTGCTCCATTGAGTCAAAATAGACCTCCATTGTGTCAAAACAGTGCTTCATTGTGTAAACACAGTGCTCCATTGTGTCAACACAGAGCTCCATTGTGTCATCACAGAGCTACATTGTGTCATCACAGTGCTACATTGTCTCCTCACAGTGCTCCATATGTCATCACAGTGCTCCATTGTCTCATCACAGTGTTCCATGGCTTCATCACATGCTCCATTGTCTCATCACAGTGCACCATTGTGTCTTCACAGTGCTCCATTGTTTCATCACACTGCCCTATTTTGTCATCAAAGAGCTCGATTGTGTCATCACAGTGCTCCATTTTGTTATCACAGTGCCCCATTTTGTCATCACAGTGCTCTGTTATGTAATCACAGAGCTCCATTGTCTCATCACAGTGCTCCATTGTGTCATCACAGTGCTCCATTTTGTCATCACAGTGCTCCATTGTGTCATCAGAGTGCTCCACTATGTAATCACAGTGCTCCATTGTGTCATCACAGAGCTCCACTGTGTCATCGCAATGCTCTAGTAAGTCATCACAGAGCACCATTGTGACATCACAGTGCTTCATTATGTAATCACAGAGCATCATTTTCTCATCAGAGTGCTCAATTGTGTCATCACAGTGCTCCATTGTGTCATCACAGAGCTCCATTGTCTCAAAACAGTGCTCAATTGTTTCATCTGAGAGCTCCATTGTGTCATTACAATGCTCCATTCTGTCATCACAATGTTCCATTGGGTCATCACAGTGCTACACTGTATCATAACAGTGCTCCAATGTTTCATAACAGTGCTTCATTATGTCATCACAGAGCCCCATTGTGTCATCACAGTGCTCCATTGTGTCATCACAGAGCTCCAATGTGCCATCAGAGTTTTCCACTATGTCATCACAGACCTCTATTGTCTCATCATAGTGCTCCATTGTGTCATCACAGAGCTCGATTGTGTCATCACAGTGTTCCATTATGTAAACACAGAGCACCATTTTCTCATCACAGTGCTGAATTGTGTCATCACAGTGCTCCATTGTGTCATCACAGAGCTCCATTCTGTCATCACAGTGCTCCATTGTGTCATCACATTGCTCCATTTTGTAATCACAGTGCTCCATTGTGTCATCACAGAGTTGCGTTGTGTCAGCACAGTGCTCCGTTTTGTCATCACAGTGCTCAATTGTGTCATCACAGTGCTCCATTGTCTCATCACAGAGATCCATTGTGTCATCACAGTGCAACATTGTCTCATCACAGTGCTCCATTATGTCAACACAGTGCTCCATTGTGTCATCACAGTGCTCCATTGTGTCATCATAGTGCTCCATTGTGTCATCACAGTGTTCCATTGTGTCATCACAGTGCTCCATTGTCTCATCACAGTGTTCCATTTTGTCATAATAGTGCTCCATTTTCTCATCATAGTGCTCCATTGTTTCATCACAGTGCTCCATTTTCTCATCACAGAGCTCCATTGTGTAATCACAGTGCTAAATTATGTCACCACAGAGCTCCACTGTCTCATCACAGACTTACATTGTGTCATCACAGTGCTACATTTTCTCAACATAGTGCTCCATTGTTTCATCACCGTGTTCCATTGTGTCATCACCGAACTTCATTGTGTCATCATAGTGCTCCTTTTTTCATCACAGAGATCCATTGTGGCATCACAGTGCTCCACTTTGTAATCGCAGAGCTTCATTGTGTCATCACAGTGCTGCATTGTTTCATCACAGAGCTACACTGTGTAATTACAGTGCTCCAATGTGTCATCATAGTGCTCCATTGTGTCATCACAGAGTTCAATTTTGTCATCACCGTGCTCCATTGTGTCATCACAGAGCTCCATTGTGTCATCACAGTGCTCCATTGTTTCATCACAGTGCTCCATTATGTCATCACAGTGCTCCATTGTGTCATCATAGTGCTCCATTGTGTCATCACAGTGCTCCATTGTGTCATCCCAGAGCTCCATTTTGTCATCACAGAGCTCCATTGTGTCATCACAGTGCTCCATTTTGTCATCACAGTGCTCCATTGTGTCATCACAGTGCTCCACTGTGTAATCACAGTGCTCCATTGGGTCATCACAGAGCTCCATTGTGTCATCGCAATGCTCTAGTAAGTCATCACAGAGCACCATTGTGACATCACAGTGCTTCATTATGTAATCACAGAGCATCATTTTCTCATCAGAGTGCTGAATTGTGTCATCACAGTGCTCCATTGTGTCATCACAGAGCTCCATTGTCTCAAAACAGTGCTCAATTGTTTCATCTCAGAGCTCCATTGTGTCATTACAGTGCTCCATTCTGTCATCACAA
The DNA here is from genome assembly GCA_902806775.1 of Microtus agrestis. Taxonomy (NCBI): domain Eukaryota; kingdom Metazoa; phylum Chordata; class Mammalia; order Rodentia; family Cricetidae; genus Microtus; species Microtus agrestis. The sequence goes on from CADCXT010002120.1 coordinate 35,941, forward strand.
TGTTCCATTGTGTCATCACAGTGCTACACTGTATCATAACAGTGCTCCAATGTTTCATAACAGTGCTTCATTATGTCATCACAGAGCCCCATTGTGTCATCACAGTGCTCCATTGTGTCATCACAGAGCTCCAATGTGCCATCAGAGTTTTCCACTATGTCATCACAGACCTCTATTGTCTCATCATAGTGCTCCATTGTGTCATCACAGAGCTCGATTGTGTCATCACAGTGTTCCATTATGTAAACACAGAGCACAATTTTCTCATCACAGTGCTGAATTGTGTCATCACAGTGCTCCATTGTGTCATCACAGAGCTCCATTCTGTCATCACAGTGCTCCATTGTGTCATCACATTGCTCCATTTTGTAATCACAGTGCTCCATTGTGTCATCACAGAGTTGCGTTGTGTCAGCACAGTGCTCCGTTTTGTCATCACAGTGCTCAATTGTGTCATCACAGTGCTCCATTGTCTCATCACAGAGATCCATTGTGTCATCACAGTGCAACATTGTCTCATCACAGTGCTCCATTATGTCAACACAGTGCTCCATTGTGTCATCACAGTGCTCCATTGAGTCAAAATAGACCTCCATTGTGTCAAAACAGTGCTTCATTGTGTAAACACAGTGCTCCATTGTGTCAACACAGAGCTCCATTGTGTCATCACAGAGCTACATTGTGTCATCACAGTGCTACATTGTCTCCTCACAGTGCTCCATATGTCATCACAGTGCTCCATTGTCTCATCACAGTGTTCCATGGCTTCATCACATGCTCCATTGTCTCATCACAGTGCACCATTGTGTCTTCACAGTGCTCCATTGTTTCATCACACTGCCCTATTTTGTCATCAAAGAGCTCGATTGTGTCATCACAGTGCTCCATTTTGTTATCACAGTGCCCCATTTTGTCATCACAGTGCTCTGTTATGTAATCACAGAGCTCCATTGTCTCATCACAGTGCTCCATTGTGTCATCACAGTGCTCCATTTTGTCATCACAGTGCTCCATTGTGTCATCAGAGTGCTCCACTATGTAATCACAGTGCTCCATTGTGTCATCACAGAGCTCCACTGTGTCATCGCAATGCTCTAGTAAGTCATCACAGAGCACCATTGTGACATCACAGTGCTTCATTATGTAATCACAGAGCATCATTTTCTCATCAGAGTGCTCAATTGTGTCATCACAGTGCTCCATTGTGTCATCACAGAGCTCCATTGTCTCAAAACAGTGCTCAATTGTTTCATCTCAGAGCTCCATTGTGTCATTACAATGCTCCATTCTGTCATCACAATGTTCCATTGTGTCATCACAGTGCTACACTGTATCATAACAGTGCTCCAATGTTTCATAACAGTGCTTCATTATGTCATCACAGAGCCCCATTGTGTCATCACAGTGCTCCATTGTGTCATCACAGAGCTCCAATGTGCCATCAGAGTTTTCCACTATGTCATCACAGACCTCTATTGTCTCATCATAGTGCTCCATTGTGTCATCACAGAGCTCGATTGTGTCATCACAGTGTTCCATTATGTAAACACAGAGCACCATTTTCTCATCACAGTGCTGAATTGTGTCATCACAGTGCTCCATTGTGTCATCACAGAGCTCCATTCTGTCATCACAGTGCTCCATTGTGTCATCACATTGCTCCATTTTGTAATCACAGTGCTCCATTGTGTCATCACAGAGTTGCGTTGTGTCAGCACAGTGCTCCGTTTTGTCATCACAGTGCTCAATTGTGTCATCACAGTGCTCCATTGTCTCATCACAGAGATCCATTGTGTCATCACAGTGCAACATTGTCTCATCACAGTGCTCCATTATGTCAACAAAGTGCTCCATTGTGTCATCACAGTGCTCCATTGTGTCATCACAGTGCTCCATTGTGTCATCACAGTGCTCCATTTTGTCATCACAGTGCTCCATTGTCTCATCACAGTGTTCCATTTTGTCATAATAGTGCTCCATTTTCTCATCATAGTGCTCCATTGTTTCATCACAGTGCTCCATTTTCTCATCACAGAGCTCCATTGTGTAATCACAGTGCTAAATTATGTCACCACAGAGCTCCACTGTCTCATCACAGACTTACATTGTGTCATCACAGTGCTACATTTTCTCAACATAGTGCTCCATTGTTTCATCACCGTGTTCCATTGTGTCATCACCGAACTTCATTGTGTCATCATAGTGCTCCTTTTTTCATCACAGAGATCCATTGTGGCATCACAGTGCTCCACTTTGTAATCGCAGAGCTTCATTGTGTCATCACAGTGCTGCATTGTTTCATCACAGAGCTACACTGTGTAATTACAGTGCTCCAATGTGTCATCATAGTGCTCCATTGTGTCATCACAGAGTTCAATTTTGTCATCACCGTGCTCCATTGTGTCATCACAGAGCTCCATTGTGTCATCACAGTGCTCCATTGTTTCATCACAGTGCTCCATTATGACATCACAGTGCTCCATTGTGTCATCATAGTGCTCCATTGTGTCATCAAAGTGCTCCATTGTGTCATCCCAGAGCTCCATTTTGTCATCACAGAGCTCCATTGTGTCATCACAGTGCTCCATTTTGTCATCACAGTGCTCCATTGTGTCATCACAGTGCTCCACTGTGTAATCACAGTGCTCCATTGTGTCATCACAGAGCTCCATTGTGTCATCGCAACGCTCTATTAAGTCATCACAGAGCACCATTGTGACATCACAGTGCTTCATTATGTAATCACAGAGCATCATTGTCTCATCACAGTGCTGAATTGTGTCATCACAGTGCTCCATTGTGTCATCACAGAGCTCCATTGTCTCAAAAGTGTGCTCAATTGTTTCATCTCAGAGCACCATTGTGTCATTACAGTGCTCCATTCTGTCATCACAGTGCTCCATTGTGTCATCACAGTACTACACTGTATCATCACAGTGCTCCAATGTGTCATAACAGTGTTTCATTATGTCAACACAGAGCTCCATTGTGTCATCACAGTGCTCCATTGTGTCATGACAGACCTCCAATGTGCCATCAGAGTTTTCCACTATATCATCACAGACCTCTATTGTCTCATCATAGTGCTCCATTGTGTCATCACAGAGCTCGATTGTGTCATCATAGTGCTCCATTATGAAATCACAGAGCATCATTGTCTCATCACAGTGCTGAATTGTGTCATCACAGTGCTCCATTTTGTCATCACAGAGCTCCATTCTGTCATCACAGTGCTCCATTGTGTCATCACATTGCTCCATTTTGTAATCACAGTGCTCCATTGTGTCATCACAGAGTTGCGTTGTGTCATCACAGTGCTCCATTTTGTCATCACAGTGCTCAATTTTGTCATCACAGTGCTCCATTGTCTCATCACAGAGATCCATTGTGTCATCACAGTGCAACATTGTCTCATCACAGTGCTCCATTATGTCCACACAGTGCTCCATTGTGTCATCACAGTGCTCCATTGTGTCATCACAGTGCTCCATTGTGTCATCACAGTGCTCCATTTTCTCATCACTGTGTTTCATTTTGTCATAACAGTGCTCCATTTTCTCATCACAGTGCTCCAGTTTCTCATCATAGTGCTCCATTGTTTCATCACAGTGCTCCATTTTGTCATCACAGAGCTCCATTGTATCATCACAGTGCTAAATTATGTCACAACAGAGCTCCATTATTTCATAACAGTGCTCCATTGTTTCATCGCAGAGTTCCAGTGTGTCAACACAATGCTCTATTATGTCATCACTGAGCTCCATTGTGTAATCACAGTCCTCCACTGTGTCATCACAGTGCTCCATTGTGTCATCAAAGAGCTCCGCTGTGTCATCACAGTGCTACATTGTCTCAACATATTGCTCCATTGTTTCATCACAGTGCACCATTGTGTCATCACAGAGCTTCATTGTGTCATCATAGTGCTCCTTGTTTCATCACAGAGCTCCATTGTGGCATCACAGTGCTCCACTGTGTAATCACAGAGCTTCATTGTGTCATCACAGTACTGCATTGTTTCATCACAGAGCTACACTGGGTAATTACAGTGCTCCAATGTGTCATCATAGTGCTCCATTGTGTCATAACAGAGTTCAATTTTGTCATCACCGTGCTCCATTGTGTCATCACAGAGCTCCATTGTGGCATCACAGTGCTCCACTGTGTCTTCACAGTGCTCCATTGTGTCATCACAGTGCTCCATTGTGTCATCACAGTGCTCAATTGTGTCATCATAGTGCTCCATTGTGTCATCACAGAGCTCCATTGTGTCATCAAAGTGCTCCATTGTCTCATCACAGACTTCCATTGTGTCATCACAGTGCTACATTGTCTCAACACAGTGCTCAATTGTGTCATCACTGTGCTCCGTTGTGTTATCACAGAGCTCCATTGTATCATCACATAGCTACATTGTGTTATCACAGTGCCCCATTTTGTCATCACCGTGCTCTGTTATGTAATCACAGAGCTCCATTGTCTCATCACAGTGCTCCATTGTGTCATCACAGAGCACAATTGTGTCATCACAATGCTCCATTATGTCATCACAGATCTCCATTGTGTCATCAAAGAGCTCGATTGTGTCATCACAGTATTTCATTATGTCATCACAGAGTTCCATTGTGTCATCACAGTGCTCCATTGTGTCAAAACAGAGCTCCATTTTGTCAAAACAGTGCTTCATTGTGTAAACACAGTGCTCAATGGGGCAACACAGAGCTACATTGTGTCATCACAGTGCTACATTGTCTCCTCACAGTGCACCATTTGTCATCACATGCTCCATTGTCTCATCACAGTGCACCATTGTGTCATCACAGTGCTCCATTGTTTCATCACAGTGCCCTATTTTGTCATCACAGTGCTCTATTTTGTCATACAGTGCTCCATTATGTCATCACAGAGCTCCATTGTCTCAACACAGTGCTCAATTGTTTCATCACAGAGCTCCATTTGTAACGATAGTGCTCCATTGTGTCAACATAGTGCTCCATTATGTCATCACAGAACTCCATTGTGTCATCACAGTGCTCCATTGTGTCATCACAGAGCTCTATTGTGTTATCACAGTGTTCCCTTATGTCATCACAGAGCTCCAATATCTCATCATAGTGCTCCATTGTTTCATCACAGAGCTCCATTTGTAATGATAGTGCTCCATTGTGTCATCACATTGCTACGTTGTGTAATCACAGTGCTCCATTTTATTATCACATAGCTCCATTGTGTCATCACATTGCTCAATTGTGTCATAACAGTGCTCCATTATGTCATCACAGAGCTCCAGTGTTTCATCACAGTGCTCCATTGTCTCATCACAGTGTTCCATTTTGTCATAACAGTGCTCCATTTTCTCATCATAGTGCTCCATTGTTTCATCATAGTGCTCCATTTTGTCATCACAGAGCTCCATTGTGTCATCACAGTGCTAAATTATGTCACCACAGAGCTCCACTGTCTCATCACAGACTTCCATTTTGTCATCACAGTGCTACATTTTCTCAACATAGTGCCCTATTGTGTCATCACCGTGCTCCATTGTGTCATCACAGAGCTTCATTGTGTCATCATAGTGCTCCTTTTTTCATCACAGAGATCCATTGTGGCATCATAGTGCTCCACTGTGTAATCACAGAGCTTCATTGTGTCATCAAGTGCTGCATTGTTTCATCACAGAGCTACACTGTGTAATTACAGTGCTCCAATGTGTCATCATAGTGCCCCATTGTGTCATCACAGAGTTCAATTTTGTCATCACCGTGCTCCATTGTGTCATCACAGAGCTCCATTGTGTCATCACAGTGCTCCATTTTGTCATCACAGTGCTCCATTGTGTCATCACAGTGCTCCACTGTGTAATCACAGTGCTCCATTGTGTCATCACAGAGCTCCATTGTGTCATCGCAACGCTCTATTAAGTCATCACAGAGCACCATTGTGACATTACAGTGCTTCATTATGTAATCACAGAGCATCATTGTCTCATCACAGTTCTGAATTGTGTCATCTCAGAGCTCCATTGTGCCATTACAGTGCTCCATCCTGTCATCACAGTGCTCCATTGTATCATCACAGTACTACACTGTATCATCACAGTGCTCCATTGTGTCATAACAGTGTTTCATTATGTCAACACAGAGCTCCATTGTGTCATCACAGTGCTCCATTGTGTCATGACAGAGCTCCAATGTGCCATCAGATTTTTCCACTATGTCATCACAGACCTCTATTGTCTCATCATAGTGCTCCATTGTGTCATCACAGAGCTCGATTGTGTCATCACAGTGCTCCATTATGTATTCACAGAGCATCATTGTCTCATCACAGTGCTGAATTGTGTCATCACAGTGCTCCATTTTGTCATCACAGAGCTCCATTCTGTCATCACAGTGCTCCATTGTGTCATCACAGAGCTCCATTCTGTCATCACAGTGCTCCATTGTGTCATCACATTGCTAAATTTTGTAATCACAGTGCTCCATTGTGTTATCACAGAGTTGCGTTGTGTCAGCACAGTGCTCCATTTTGTCATCACAGTGCTCAATTGTGTCATCACAGTGCTCCATTGTCTCATCACAGAGATCCATTGTGTCATCACAGTGCAAAATTGTCTCATCACAGTGCTCCATTATGTCCACACAGTGCTCCATTGTGTCATCACAGTGCTCCATTGTGTCATCACCGTGCTCCATTGTGTCATCACAGTGCTCAATTGTGTCATCACAGTGCTCCATTGTCTCATCACAGTGTTCCATTTTGTCATAACAGTGCTCCATTTTCTCATCACAGTGCTCCATTTTCTCATCATAGTGCTCCATTGTTTCATCACAGTGCTCCATTTTGTCATCACAGAGCTCCATTGTATCATCACAGTGCTAAATTATGTCACCACAAAGCTCCATTATTTCATAATAGTGCTCCATTGTGTCATCACAGAGCTCCATTAGGTCATCACACTGTTCCATTATGTCATCACAGAGCTACATTTTGTCATTACAGTGCTCCATTATGTCATCACAGTGCTTCATTGTGTCATCACAGTGCTCTATTTTATCATCACAGTGCTACATTGTCTCATCACAGTGCTCCATTGTGTCAACATAGTGCTCCATTATGTCATCACAGAGCTCCATTGTGTCATCGCAGTGCTCCATTGTGTCATCACAGAGCTCTATTGTGTTATCACAGTGTTCCCTTATGTCATCACAGAGCTCCAATATCTCATCATAGTGCTCCATTGTTTCATCACAGAGCTCCATTTGTAATGATAGTGCTCCATTGTGTCATCACATTGCTACGTTGTGTAATCACAGTGCTCCATTTTATTATCACGGAGCTCCATTGTGTCATCACATTGCTCAATTGTGTCATAACAGTGCTCCACTATGTCATCACAGAGCTCCAGTGTTTCATCACAGTGCTACATTGTATCATCACAGAGCACAATTGTATCGTCACAATGCTTTATTATCTCATCACAGAGCTCCATTGTGTCATCAAAGAGCTCGATTGTGTCATCACAGTATTTCATTATGTCATCACAGAGTTCCATTGTGTCATCACAGTGCTCCATTGTGTCAAAACAGACCTCCATTGTGTCAAAACAGTGCTTCATTGTGTAAACACAGTGCTCCATTGTGTCATAGCAGAGGTACATTGTGTCATGACAGAGCTCCAATGTTTCATGATAGTGCTCCATTGCTTCATCACAGAGCTCCATTGTGTCACCACAATGCTCTCTTAAGTTATCACAGAGCTCCATTGTGTCATCACAGTGCTCCATTGTGTCATCACAGTGCTCAATTGTCTCCTCACAGTGCTCCATTTGTCATCACAGTGCTCCATTGTCTCATAACAGTGTTCCATGGCTTCATCACATGCTCCATTGTCTCATCACAGTGCACCATTGTGTCATCACAGTGCTCCATTGTTTCATCAGAGTGCCCTATTTTGTCATCACAGAGCTCGATTGTGTCATCACAGTGCTCCATTGTGTTATCACAGTGCCCCATTTTGTCATCACAGTGCTCTGTTATGTAATCACCGAGCTCCATTGTCTCATCACAGTGCTCCATTGTGTAATCACAGTTCTCCATTGTGTCATCACAGAGCTCCATTGTGTCATCACAGAGTTCGATTGTGTCATCACAGTGCTCCATTATGTAATCATAGAGCATCATTGTCTCATCACAGTGCTGAATTGTGTCATCACTGTGCTCCATTGTGTCATCACAGTGCTCCATTTTGTCATCACAGTGCTCCATTGTGTCATCACAGTGCTCCACTGTGTAATCACAGTGCTCCATTGTGTCATCACAGAACTCCATTGTGTCATCGCAATGCTCTATTAAGTCATCACAGAGCACCATTGTGACATCACAGTGCTTCATTATGTAATTACAGAGCATCATTGTCTCATCACAGTGCTGAATTGTGTCATCACAGTGCTCCATTGTGTCATCACAGAGCTCCACTCTGTCATCACAGTGCTCCACTGTCTCATCACAGACTTCCCTTGTGTCATCACAGTGCTACATTGTCTCAACATGGTGCTCCATTTTGTCATCACAGTGCTCCATTGTGTCATCACAGAGCTTCATTGTGTCATCATAGTGCTCCTTGTTTCATCACAGAGCTCCATTGTGTCATCACAGTGCTCCACTGTGTAATCACAGAGCTTCATTGTGTCATCACAGTGCTGCATTGTTTCATCACAGAGCTACACTGTGTAATTATAGTGCTCCAATGTGTCATCATAGTGCTCCATTGTGTCATCACAGAGCTCAATTTTGTCATCACCGTGCTCCATTGTGTCATCACAGAGCTCCATTGTGGCATCACAGTGCTCCACTGTGTCTTCACACTGCTCCCTTGTGTCATCACAGTGCTCCATTGTGTCATCACAGTGCTCCATTGTGTCATCATAGTGCTCCATTGTGTCATCATAGTGCTCCATTGTGTCATCATAGAGCTCCATTGTGTCATCAAAGTGCTCCATTGTCTCATCACAGACTTCCATTGTGTCATCACAGTGCTACATTGTCTCAACACAGTGCTCCATTGTGTCATCACAGTGCTCCTTTGTGTTATCACAGAGCTCCATTGTGTCATCACATAGCTACATTGTGTTATCACAGTGCCCCATTTTGTCATCACAGTGCTCTGTTATGTAATCACAGAGCTCCATTGTCTCATCACAGTGCTCCATTGTGTCATCACAGAGCACAATTTTGTCATCACAATACTCCATTATGTCATCACAGAGCTCCATTGTGTCATCAAAGAGCTCGATTCTGTCATCACAGTATTTCATTATGTCATCAAGAGTTCCCTTGTGTCATCACAGGGCTCCATTGTGTCAAAACAGAGCTCCATTGTGTCAAAACAGTGCTTCATTGTGTAAACATTGCTCCATTGTGTCAACACAGAGCTCCATTGTGTCATCACAGAGCTACATTGTGTCATCACAGTGCTACATTGTCTCCTCACAGTGCTCCATTTGTCATCACAATGCTCCATTGTCTCATCACAGTGTTCCATGGCTTCATCACATGCTCCACTGTCTCATCACAGTGAACCATTGTGTCATCACAGTGCTCCATTGTTTCATCACAGTGCCCTATTTTGTCATCACAGTGCTCCATTGTGTCATACAGTGCTCCATTATGTCATCACAGAGCTCCATTGTGTCATCACAGACCTCCATTATGTCATCACAGAGCTCCAGTGTTTCATCACAATGCTACATTGTATCATCACAGAGCACAATTGTGTCGTCACAATGCTCCATTATGTCATCACAGAGCTCGATTGTGTCATCAAAGAGCTCGATTGTGTCATCACAGTATTTCATTATGTCATCACAGAGTTCCATTGTGTCATCACAGAGCTCCATTGTCTCAACACAGTGCTCAATTGTTTCATCACAGAGCTCCATTTGTAATGATAGTGCTCCATTGTGTCATTACAGTGCTCCATTGTGTCATCACAGAGCTCCATTAGGTCATCACAGTGTTCCATTATGTCATCACAGAGCTACATTTTGTCATTACAGTGCTCCATTATGTCATCACAGTGCTCCATTGTGTCATCACAGTGCTCTATTTTGTCATCACAGTGCTACATTGTCTCATCACAGTGCTCCATTGTGTCAACATAGTGCTCCATTATGTCATCACAGAGCTCCATTGTGTCATCGCAGTGCTCCATTGTGTCATCACAGAGCTCTATTGTGTTATCACAGTGTTCCCTTATGTCATCACAGAGCTACAATATCTCATCATAGTGCTCCATTGTTTCATCACAGAGCTCCATTTGTAATGATAGTGCTCCATTGTGTCATCACATTGCTACATTGTGTAATCACAGTGCTCCATTTTATTATCACATAGCTCCATTGTGTCATCACATTTCTCAATTGTGTCATAACAGTGCTCCATTATGTCATCACAGTGCTCCATTGTGTCATCACAGTGCTCTATTTTGTCATCACAGTGCTACATTGTCTCATCACAGTGCTCCATTGTGTCAACATAGTGCTCCATTATGTCATCACAGAGCTCCATTGTGTCATCGCAGTGCTCCATTGTGTCATCACAGAGCTCTATTGTGTTATCACAGTGTTCCCTTATGTCATCACAGAGCTCCAATATCTCATCATAGTGCTCCATTGTTTCATCACAGAGCTCCATTTGTAATGATAGTGCTCCATTGTGTCATCACATTGCTACATTGTGTAATCACAGTGCTCCATTTTATTATCACATAGCTCCATTGTGTCATCACATTGCTCAATTGTGTCATAACAGTGCTCCATTATGTCATCACAGAGCTCCAGTGTTTCATCACAGTGCTACATTGTATCATCACAGAGCACAATTGTGTCGTCACAATGCTCCATTATCTCATCACAGAGCTCCATTGTGTCATCAAAGAGCTCAATTGTGTCATCACAGTATTTCATTATGTCATCACAGAGTTCCATTGTGTCATCACAGTGCTCCGTTGTGTCAAAACAGACCTCCATTGTGTCAAAACAGTGCTTCATTGTGTAAACACAGTGCTCCATTGTGTCATCGCAGAGATACATTGTGTCATGACAGAGCTCCAATGTTTCATGATAGTGCTCCATTGCTTCATCACAGAGCTCCATTGTGTCATCACAATGCTCTCTTAAGTCATCACAGAGCTCCATTGTGTCATCACAGTGCTCCATTGTGTCTTCACAGTGCTCCATTGTGTCATCACAGTGCTCCACTGTGTCATCACAGTGCTCCATTGTGTCATCACAGTGCTCAATTGTCTCCTCACAGTGCTCCATTTGTCATCACAGTGCTCCATTGTCTCATCACAGTGTTCCATGGCTTCATCACATGCTCCATTGTCTCATCACAGTGCACCATTTTGTCATCACAGTGCTCCATTGTTTCATCACCGTGCTCCATTTTGTCATCACAGAGCTCCATTGTGTCATCACAGTGCTCCACTGTGTAATCACAGAGCTTCATTGTGTCATCACAGTGCTGCATTGTTTCATCACAGAGCTACACTGTGTAATTACGGTGCTCCAATGTGTCATCATAGTGCTCCATTGTGTCAACACAGAGCTCAATTTTGTCATCACCGTGCTCCATTGTGTCATCGCAGAGCTCCATTGTGTCATCACAGTGCTCCATTGTCTCAACACAGAGTTCCATTGTGTCATCATAGTGCTCCATTGTGTAATCACAGTGCTCCATTGTGTCATCACAGAGCTTGATTTTGTCATCACAGTGCTCCATTATGTAATCATAGAGCATCATTGCCTCATCACAGTGCTGAATTGTGTCATCACTGTGCTCCATTGTGTCATCACAGTGCTCCATTTTATCATCACAGTGCTCCATTGTGTCATCACAGTGCTTCATTATGTAATCACAGAGCATCATTGTCTCATCACTGTGCTGAATTGTGTCATCACAGTGCTCCATTGTGTCATTACAGAGCTCCACTGTGTCATCACAGTGCTCCACTCTCTCATCACAGACTTCCATTGTGTCATCACAGTGCTACATTGTCTCAACATGGTGCTCCATTTTGTCATCACAATGCTCCATTGTGTCATCACAGAGCTTCATTGTGTCATCATAGTGCTCCTTGTTTCATCACAGAGCTCCATTGTGTCATCACAGTGCTTCATTGTGTCATCATAGTGCTCCTTGTTTCATCACAGAGCTCCATTGTGTCATCACAGAGCTTCATTGTGTCATCATAGTGCTCCTTGTTTCATCACAGAGCTCCATTGTGTCATCACAGTGCTCCACTGTGTAATCACAGAGCTTCATTGTGTCATCACAGTGCTGCATTGTTTCATCACAGAGCTACACTGTGTAATTACAGTGCTCCAATGTGTCATCATAGTGCTCCATTGTGTCAACACAGAGCTCAATTTTGTCATCACCGTGCTCCATTGTGTCAACACAGAGCTCCATTGTGTCATCACAGTGCTCCATTGTCTCATCACAGACTTCCATTGTGTCATCACAGTGCTACATTGTGTCAACACAGCGCTCCATTGTGTCATCACAATGCTCCGTTGTGTCATCACAGAGATCCATTGTGTCATCACAGAGCTAAATTGTGTCATGAGAGAGCTCCAATATTTCATGATAGTGCTCCATTGTTTCATCACAGAGCTCCATTGTGTCATCACAATGCTCTATTAAGTCATCACAGAGCTCCATTGTGTCATCACAGTGCTCCATTGTGTCATACAGTGCTCCATTGTGTCATCAGAGAGCTCCATTGTCTCAACACAGTGCTCAATTGTTTCATCACAGAGCTCCATTTGTAATGATAGTGCTCCATTGTGTCATCACAGTGCTCCATTGTGTCATCACAGAGCTCTATTGTGTTATCACAGTGTTCCCTTATGTCATCACAGAGCTCCAATATCTCATCATAGTGCTCCACTGTTTCATCACAGGGCTCCATTTGTAATGATATTTCTCGATTGTGTCATCACATGGTTACGTTGTGTAATCATAGTGCTCCATTTTATTATCACAGAGCTCCATTGTGTCATCACAGTGCTCCATTTTGTCATCACAGTGCTCAAATATGTCATCACAGTGCTCCATTGTCTCAACACAGAGTTCCATTGTGTCATCATAGTGCTACATTGTTTCATCATATTGCTCCATTGTGTAAACACAGTGTTCCAATGTGTCATCACAATGCTCAATTATGTAATCACATAGCTAAATTGTCTCATCACAGTGCTCCCTTGTGTCTTCACAGTGCTCCATTGTGTCATCACAGTGCTCCATTGTGTCATAACAGAGTTCCATTGTGTCACCACAGTGCTCCTTTGTGTCATCACAGTGTTCCATTTTGTCATCACATTGCTCTATTGTGTCATCACCGTGCTGCATTGTGTCATCGCAGTGCTCCATTGTGTCATCATAGAGCTCCATTGTGTCATCACAGTGCTCCATTGCGTCTTCACAGTGCTCCATTGTGTCACAACAGTGCTTCATTGTGTAAACACAGTGCTCCATTGTGTCATCGCAGAGCTACATTGTGTCATGACAGAGCTCCAATGTATCATGATAGTGCTCCATTGCTTCATCACAGAGCTACATTGTGTCATCACAGTGCTACATTGTCTCCTCACAGTGCTCCATTTGTCATCACAGTGCTGCATTGTTTCATCACAGAGCTACACTGTGTAATTACAGTGCTCCAATGTGTCATCACAGTGCTCCATTGTGTCATCACAGAGCTCCATTTTGTCATCACCGTGCTCCATTGTGTAATCACAGAGCTCCATTGTGTCATCACAGAGCTCCATTGTGTTATCACTGTGCTCCATTTTGTCATCACAGTGCTCCATTTTGTCATCACAGAGCTTCATTGTGTCATCATAGTGCTCCTTGTTCATCACAGAGCTCCATTGTGTCATCACAGTGCTCCACTGTGTAATCACAGAGCTTCATTGTGTCATCACAGTGCTGCATTGTTTCATCACAGAGCTACACTGTGTAATTACAGTGCTCCAATGTGTCATCATAGTGCTCCATTGTGTCAACACAGAGCTCAATTTTGTCATCACCGTGCTCCATTGTGTCATCACAGAGCTCCATTGTGTCATCACAGTGCTCCATTGTCTCATCACAGACTTCCATTGTGTCATCACAGTGCTACATTGTCTCAACACAGTGCTCCATTGTGTCATCACAGTGCTCCGTTGTGTCATCACAGTGCTCCGTTGTGTCATCACAGAGCTCCATTGTGTCATCACAGAGCTAAATTGTGTCATGAGAGAGCTCCAATATTTCATGATAGTGCTCCATTGTTTCATCACAGAGCTCCATTGTGTCATCACAATGCTCTATTAAGTCATCACAGAGCTCCATTGTGTCATCACAGTGCTCCATTGTGTCATACAGTGCTCCATTGTGTCATCACAGAGCTCCATTGTCTCAACACAGTGCTCAATTGTTTCAGAACAGAGCTCCATTTGTAATGATAGTGCTCCATTGTGTCATCACAGTGCTCCATTGTGTCATCACAGAGCTCCATTAGGTCATCACAGTGTTCCATTATGTCATCACAGAGCTACATTGTGTCATTACAGTGCTCCATTATGTCATCACAGTGCTCCATTGTGTCATCACAGTGCTCTATTTTGTCATCACAGTGCTACATTGTCTCATCACAGTGCTCCATTGTGTCAACACAGTGCTCCATTATGTCATCACAGAGCTCCATTGTGTCATCACATTGCTCCATTGTGTCATCACAGAGCTCTATTATGTTATGACAGTGTTCCCTTATGTCATCACAGAGCTCCAATATCTCATCATAGTGCTCCATTGTTTCATCACGGAGCTCCATTTGTAATGATATTGCTCGATTGTGTCATCACATTGCTACGTTGTGTAATCACAGTGCTCCATTGCGTCTTCACAGTGCTCCATTGTGTCATCACAGTGCTCAATTGTGGCATCACAGAGCTCCATTGTGTCATCAGAGTGCTTAAATATGTCATCACAGTGCTCCATTGTCTCAACACAGAGTTCCATTGTGTCATCATAATGCTACATTGTTTCATCACAGTGCTCCATTGTGTCAACACAGTGCTCCAATGTGTCATCACAATGCTCAATTATGTAATCACATAGCTAAATTGTCTCATCACAGTGCTCCCCTGTGTCTTCACATTGCTCCATTGTGTCATCACAGTGCTCCATTGTGTCATAACAGAGTGCCATTGTGTCACCACAGTGCTTTTTTGTGTCATCACAGTGTTCCATGTTGTCATCACATTGCTCTATTGTGTCATCACCGTGCTGCATTGTGTCATCGTAGTGCTCCATTGCGTCTTCACAGTGCTCCATTGTGTCATCACAGTGCTCAATTGTGCCATCACAGAGCTCCATTGTGTCATCAGATTGCTGCACTGTCTCATCACAGACTTAATTGTGTCATCACAGTGCTATATTTTCTCAACACAGTGCTCCATTGTGTCATCACAGTGCTCCATTGTGTAATCACAGAGCTTCATTGTGTCATCACAGTGCTGCATTGATTCATCACAGAGCTACACTGTGTAATTACAGTGCTCCAGTGTGTCATCACAGTGCTCCATTGTGTCATCACAGAGCTCCATTTTGTCAACACCGTGTTCCCTTGTGTCATCACATGCTCCATTGTGTAATCACAGTGCTCCATTTTGTCATCACAGTGCTCCATTGTGACATCACAGAGCTCCATTGTGTCATCACAGTGCTCCATTGTCTCATCACAGACTTCCATTGTGTCATCACAGTGCTACATTGTCTCAACATAGTACTCCATTGTGTCATCCCAGTGCTCCATTGTTTCATCACAGAGCTCCATTTGTTATGATATTGCTCGATTGTGTCATCACATTGCTACGTTGTGTAATCACAGTGCTCCATTTTATTATCACAGAGCTCCATTGTGTCATCAGGTGCTCCATTTTGTCATCACAGTGCTCAAATATGTCATCACAGTGCTCCATTGTCTCAACACAGAGTTCCATTGTGTCATCATAGTGCTACATTGTTTCATCACAGTGCTCCATTGTGTAAACACAGTGCTCCAATGTGTCATCACAATGCTCAATTATGTAATCACATAGCTAAATTGTCTCATCACAGTGCTCCCTTGTTTCTTCACAGTGCTCCATTGTGTCATCACAGTGCTCCATTGTGTCATAACAGAGTTCCATTGTGTCACCACAGTGCTCCATTGTGTCATCACAGAGCTCCATTGTGTCATCACAGTGCTCCATTGTGTTATCACTGTGCTCCATTTTGTCATCGCAGTGCTCCATTGTGTCATCACAGAGCTCCATTGTGTTATCACAGTGCTCCATTGTCTCATCACAGACTTCCATTGTGTCATCACAGTGCTACATTGTCTCAACACAGTATTTCATTGTGTCATCCCAGTGCTCCGTTGTGTCATCACAGAGCTCCATTGTGTCATCACAGAGCTACATTGTGTCATGACAGAGCTCCAATGTTTCATGACAGTGCTCCATTTGTAATGATAGTGCTCCATTGTGTCATCACAATGCTCTATTAAGTCATCACAATGCTCTATTATGTCATCACAGAGCTCCATTGTGTCATCACAGTGCTCCATTGTCTCATCACAGAGTTGAATTGTGTCATCATAGTGCTACCTTGTTTCATCATAGTGCTCCATTGTGTCAACACAGTGCTCCATTGTGTCATCACAGTGCTCAATTATGTAATCACATAGCTAAGTTGTCTCATCACAGTGCTCCCTTGTGTCTTCACAGTGCTCCATTGTGTCATCACAGTGCTCCATTGTGTCATAACAGAGTTCCATTGTGTCACCACAGTGCTCCTTTTTGTCATCACAGTGTTCCTTTTTGTCATCACATTGCTCTATTGTGTCATCACAGTGCTGCATTGTGTCATCGCAGTGCTCCATTGTGTCATCACAGAGCTCCATTGTGTCATCACAGTGCTCCATTGTGTCTTCACAGTGCTCCATTGTGTCATCACAGTGCTCAATTGTGCCTTCACAGAGCTCCACTGTGTCATCACAGTGCTCCACTGTCTCAGCACAGACTTCCATTGTGTCATCACAGTGCTACATTGTCTCAACACAGTGCTCCATTGTGTCATCACAGTGCTTCATTTTGTCATCACAGAGCTTCATTGTGTCATCATAGTGCTCCTTGTTTCATCACAGAGCTCCATTGTGTCATCACAATGCTCCATTGTGTAATCACAGTGCTCCATTTTATTATCACAGAGCTACATTTTGTCATCACAGTGCTCCATTTTGTCATCACAGTGCTGCATTCTGTCATCACAGAGCTCAATCGAGTCAGCACATTGCTCAATTGTGTCATAACAGTGCTCCATTATGTCATCACAGAGCTCCAGTGTTTCATCACAGTGCTACATTGTTTCATCACAGAGCACAATTGTGTCGTCATAATGCTCCATTATGTCATCACAGAGCTCCATTGTGTCATCAAAGAGCTCGATTGTGTCATCTCAGTATTTCATTATGTCATCACAGAGTTCCATTGTGTCATCACAGTGCTCCAATTTGTCAAAACAGAGCTCCATTGTGTGAAAACAGTGCCCCATTCTGTAAACACAGTGCTCCATTGTGTCAATACAGAGCTCCATTGTGTCATCACAGAGCTACATTGTGTCATCACAGTGCTACATTGTCTCCTCACAGTGCTCGATTTGTCATCACATTGCTCCATTGTCTCATCATAGTGTTTCATGGCTTCGTCACATGCTCCATTGTCTCATCACAGTAAACAATTTTGTCATCACAGTGCTCCATTGTTTCATCACAGTGCCCTATTTCGTCATCACAGAACTCGATTGTGTCATCACATTGCTCCATTGTGTTATCACAGTGCCCCATTTTGTCATCACAGTGCTCTGTTATGTAATCACAGAGCTCCATTGTCTCATCACAGTGCTCCATTGTGTCATCACAGTGCTACATTGTCTCAACACAGTGCTCCATTGTGTCATCACAGTGCTTCATTGTGTCATCACAGAGCTTCATTGTGTCATCATAGTGCTCCTTCTTTCATCATAGAGCTCCATTGTGTCATCACAGTGCTCCATTGTGTAATCACAGAGCTTCATTGTGTCATCACAGTGCTGCATTGTTTCATCACAGAGCTACACTGGGTAATTACAGTGCTCCAATGTGTCATCACAGTGCTCCATTATGTCATCACAGAGCTCCATTGTGTCATCACAGTGCTCCATTGTGTCATCACAGAGCTCTACTGTGTTATCACAGTGTTCCCTTATATCATCAGAGAGCTCCAATATCTCATCATAGTGCTCCATTGTTTCATCACAGAGCTCCATTTGTAATGATAGTGCTCCATAGTGTCATCACATTGCTACGTTGTGTAATCACAGTGCTCCAATTTATTATCACAGAGCTCCATTGTGTCATCATAGTGCTCCATTGTATCATCACAGTGCTCAATTGTGTCGTCATAGTGCTCCATTGTATCATCAGAGTGCTCCATTGTGTGATCACAGAGCTCCATTGTGTCATCAAAGTGCTCCATTGTCTCATCACAGACTTCCATTGTGTCATCACAGTGCTACATTGTCTCAACATAGTGCTCCATTGTGTCATCACAGTGCTCCATTGTGTCATCACAGACTTCCATTGTGTCATCACAGAGCTACATTGTGTCATGAGAGAGCTCCAATGTTTCATGACAGTGCTCCATTGTTTCACCACAGAGCTCCATTGTGTCATCACAATGCTCTATTAAGTCATCACAGAGCTCCATTGTGTCATCACAGTGCTCCATTGTGTCATACAGTGCTCCATTGTATCATCACAGAGCTCCATTGTCTCAACACGGTGCTCAATTGTTTCATCACAGAGCTCCATTTGTAAAGATAGTGCTCCATTATGTCAACACAGTGCTTCATTGTCTCATCACAGTGCTCCCTTGTGTCTTCACAGTGCTCCATTGTGTCATCACAGTGCTCCATTGTGTCATAACAGAGTTCCATTGTGTCACCACAGTGCTCCTTTTTGTCATCACAGTGTTCCTTTTTGTCATCACATTGCTCTATTGTGTCATAACCGTGCTGCATTGTGTCATCACAGTGCTCCATTGTGTCATCACAGAGCTCCATTGTGTCATCACAGTGCTCCATTGTCTCATCACAGACTTCCATTGTGTCATCACAGTGCTACATTGTCTCAACACAGTGCTCCATTGTGTCATCACAGTGCTCCGTTGTGTCATCACAGAGCTCCATTGTGTCATCACAGAGCTACATTGTGTCATGACAGAGCTCCAATGTTTCATGACAGTGCTCCATTTGTAATGATAGTGCTCCATTGTGTCATCACAATGCTCTATTAAGTCATCACAATGCTCTATTATGTCATCACAGAGCTCCATTGTGTCATCACAGTGCTCCATTGTCTCATCACAGAGTTGAATTGTGGCATCATAGTGCTACCTTGTTTCATCATAGTGCTCCATTGTGTCAACACAGTGCTCCATTGTGTCATCACAGTGCTCAATTATGTAATCACATAGCTAAGTTGTCTCATCACAGTGCTCCCTTGTGTCTTCACAGTGCTCCATTGTGTCATCACAGTGCTCCATTGTGTCATAACAGAGTTCCATTGTGTCACCACAGTGCTCCTTTTTGTCATCACACTGTTCCATTTTGTCATCACATTGCTCTATTGTGTCACCAGCGTGCTGCATTGTGTCATCGCAGTGCTCCATTGTGTCATCACAGAGCTCCATTGTGTCATCACAGTGCTCCATTGTGTCTTCACTGTGCTCCATTGTGTCATCACAGTGCTCAATTGTGACATCACAGAGCTCCACTGTGTCATCACAGTGCTCCACTGTCTCAGCACAGACTTCCATTGTGTCATCACAGTGCTACATTGTCTCAACACAGTGCTCCATTGTGTCATCACAGTGCTTCATTTTGTCATCACAGAGCTTCATTGTGTCATCATAGTGCTCCTTGTTTCATCACAGAGCTCCATTGTGTCATCACAATGCTCCATTGTGTAATCACAGTGCTCCATTTTATTATCACAGAGCTACATTTTGTCATCACAGTGCTCCATTTTGTCATCACAGTGCTGCATTCTGTCATCACAGAGCTCAATCGAGTCAGCACATTGCTCAATTGTGTCATAACAGTGCTCCATTATGTCATCACAGAGCTCCAGTGTTTCATCACAGTGCTACATTGTTTCATCACAGAGCACAATTGTGTCGTCATAATGCTCCATTATGTCATCACAGAGCTCCATTGTGTCATCAAAGAGCTCGATTGTGTCATCTCAGTATTTCATTATGTCATCACAGAGTTCCATTGTGTCATCACAGTGCTCCAATTTGTCAAAACAGAGCTCCATTGTGTGAAAACAGTGCCCCATTCTGTAAACACAGTGCTCCATTGTGTCAATACAGAGCTCCATTGTGTCATCACAGAGCTACATTGTGTCATCACAGTGCTACATTGTCTCCTCACAGTGCTCGATTTGTCATCACATTGCTCCATTGTCTCATCATAGTGTTTCATGGCTTCGTCACATGCTCCATTGTCTCATCACAGTAAACAATTTTGTCATCACAGTGCTCCATTGTTTCATCACAGTGCCCTATTTCGTCATCACAGAACTCGATTGTGTCATCACATTGCTCCATTGTGTTATCACAGTGCCCCATTTTGTCATCACAGTGCTCTGTTATGTAATCACAGAGCTCCATTGTCTCATCACAGTGCTCCATTGTGTCATCACAGTGCTACATTGTCTCAACACAGTGCTCCATTGTGTCATCACAGTGCTTCATTGTGTCATCACAGAGCTTCATTGTGTCATCATAGTGCTCCTTGTTTCATCATAGAGCTCCATTGTGTCATCACAGTGCTCCATTGTGTAATCACAGAGCTTCATTGTGTCATCACAGTGCTGCATTGTTTCATCACAGAGCTACACTGTGTAATTACAGTGCTCCAATGTGTCATCACAGTGCTCCATTATGTCATCACAGAGCTCCATTGTGTCATCACAGTGCTCCATTGTGTCATCACAGAGCTCTACTGTGTTATCACAGTGTTCCCTTATATCATCAGAGAGCTCCAATATCTCATCATAGTGCTCCATTGTTTCATCACAGAGCTCCATTTGTAATGATAGTGCTCCATTGTGTCATCACATTGCTACGTTGTGTAATCACAGTGCTCCATTTTATTATCACAGAGCTCCATTGTGTCATCATAGTGCTCCATTGTATCATCACAGTGCTCAATTGTGTCGTCATAGTGCTCCATTGTATCATCACAGTGCTCCATTGTGTCATCACAGAGCTCCATTGTGTCATCAAAGTGCTCCATTGTCTCATCACAGACTTCCATTGTGTCATCACAGTGCTACATTGTCTCAACATAGTGCTCCATTGTGTCATCACAGTGCTCCATTGTGTCATCACAGAGCTCCATTGTGTCATCACAGAGCTACATTGTGTCATGAGAGAGCTCCAATGTTTCATGACAGTGCTCCATTGTTTCATCACAGAGCTCCATTGTGTCATCACAATGCTCTATTAAGTCATCACAGAGCTCCATTGTGTCATCACAGTGCTCCATTGTGTCATACAGTGCTCCATTGTATCATCACAGAGCTCCATTGTCTCAACACAGTGCTCAATTGTTTCATCACAGAGCTCCATTTGTAAAGATAGTGCTCCATTTTGTCAACACAGTGCTCCATTGTGTCATCACAGTGCTCCCTTGTGTCTTCACAGTGCTCCATTGTGTCATCACAGTGCTCCATTGTGTCATAACAGAGTTCCATTGTGTCACCACAGTGCTCCTTTTTGTCATCACAGTGTTCCTTTTTGTCATCACATTGCTCTATTGTGTCATAACCGTGCTGCATTGTGTCATCGCAGTGCTCCATTGTGTCATCACAGAGCTCCATTGTGTTATCACAGTGCTCCATTGTCTCATCACAGACTTCCATTGTGTCATCACAGTGCTACATTGTCTCAACACAGTATTTCATTGTGTCATCCCAGTGCTCCGTTGTGTCATCACAGAGCTCCATTGTGTCATCACAGAGCTACATTGTGTCATGACAGAGCTCCAATGTTTCATGACAGTGCTCCATTTGTAATGATAGTGCTCCATTGTGTCATCACAATGCTCTATTAAGTCATCACAATGCTCTATTATGTCATCACAGAGCTCCATTGTGTCATCACAGTGCTCCATTGTCTCATCACAGAGTTGAATTGTGGCATCATAGTGCTACCTTGTTTCATCATAGTGCTCCATTGTGTCAACACAGTGCTCCATTGTGTCATCACAGTGCTCAATTATGTAATCACATAGCTAAGTTGTCTCATCACAGTGCTCCATTGTGTCTTCACAGTGCTCCATTGTGTCATCACAGTGCTCCATTGTGTCATAACAGAGTTCCATTGTGTCACCACAGTGCTCCTTTTTGTCATCACAGTGTTCCTTTTTGTCATCACATTGCTCTATTGTGTCATCACAGTGCTCCATTGTGTCATCGCAGTGCTCCATTGTGTCATCACAGAGCTCCATTGTGTCATCACAGTGCTCCATTGTGTCTTCACTGTGCTCCATTGTGTCATCACAGTGCTCAATTGTGCCTTCACAGAGCTCCACTGTGTCATCACAGTGCTCCACTGTCTCAGCACAGACTTCCATTGTGTCATCACAGTGCTACATTGTCTCAACACAGTGCTCCATTGTGTCATCACAGTGCTTCATTTTGTCATCACAGAGCTTCATTGTGTCATCATAGTGCTCCTTGTTTCATCACAGAGCTCCATTGTGTCATCACAATGCTCCATTGTGTAATCACAGTGCTCCATTTTATTATCACAGAGCTACATTTTGTCATCACAGTGCTCCATTTTGTCATCACAGTGCTGCATTCTGTCATCACAGAGCTCAATCGAGTCAGCACATTGCTCAATTGTGTCATAACAGTGCTCCATTATGTCATCACAGAGCTCCAGTGTTTCATCACAGTGCTACATTGTTTCATCACAGAGCACAATTGTGTCGTCATAATGCTCCATTATGTCATCACAGAGCTCCATTGTGTCATCAAAGAGCTCGATTGTGTCATCTCAGTATTTCATTATGTCATCACAGAGTTCCATTGTGTCATCACAGTGCTCCAATTTGTCAAAACAGAGCTCCATTGTGTGAAAACAGTGCCCCATTCTGTAAACACAGTGCTCCATTGTGTCAATACAGAGCTCCATTGTGTCATCACAGAGCTACATTGTGTCATCACAGTGCTACATTGTCTCCTCACAGTGCTCGATTTGTCATCACATTGCTCCATTGTCTCATCATAGTGTTTCATGGCTTCGTCACATGCTCCATTGTCTCATCACAGTAAACAATTTTGTCATCACAGTGCTCCATTGTTTCATCACAGTGCCCTATTTCGTCATCACAGAACTCGATTGTGTCATCACATTGCTCCATTGTGTTATCACAATTTTGTCATCACAGTGCTCTGTTATGTAATCACAGAGCTCCATTGTCTCATCACAGTGCTCCATTGTGTCATCACAGTGCTACATTGTCTCAACACAGTGCTCCATTGTGTCATCACAGTGCTTCATTGTGTCATCACAGAGCTTCATTGTGTCATCATAGTGCTCCTTGTTTCATCATAGAGCTCCATTGTGTCATCACAGTGCTCCATTGTGTAATCACAGAGCTTCATTGTGTCATCACAGTGCTGCATTGTTTCATCACAGAGCTACACTGTGTAATTACAGTGCTCCAATGTGTCATCACAGTGCTCCATTATGTCATCACAGAGCTCCATTGTGTCATCACAGTGCTCCATTGTGTCATCACAGAGCTCTACTGTGTTATCACAGTGTTCCCTTATATCATCAGAGAGCTCCAATATCTCATCATAGTGCTCCATTTTTTCATCACAGAGCTCCATTTGTAATGATAGTGCTCCATTGTGTCATCACATTGCTACGTTGTGTAATCACAGTGCTCCATTTTATTATCACAGAGCTCCATTGTGTCATCATAGTGCTCCATTGTATCATCACAGTGCTCAATTGTGTCGTCATAGTGCTCCATTGTGTCATCACAGTGCTCCATTGTGTGATCACAGAGCTCCATTGTGTCATCACAGTGCTCCATTGTCTCATCACAGACTTCCATTGTGTCATCACAGTGCTACATTGTCTCAACATAGTGCTCCATTGTGTCATCACAGTGCTCCATTGTGTCATCACAGACTTCCATTGTGTCATCACAGAGCTACATTGTGTCATGAGAGAGCTCCAATGTTTCATGACAGTGCTCCATTGTTTCATCACAGAGCTCCATTGTGTCATCACAATGCTCTATTAAGTCATCACAGAGCTCCACTGTGTCATCACAGTGCTCCATTGTGTCATACAGTGCTCCATTGTATCATCACAGAGCTCCATTGTCTCAACACGGTGCTCAATTGTTTCATCACAGAGCTCCATTTGTAAAGATAGTGCTCCATTTTGTCAACACAGTGCTCCATTGTCTCATCACAGTGCTCCCTTGTGTCTTCACAGTGCTCCATTGTGTCATCACAGTGCTCCATTGTGTCATAACAGAGTTCCATTGTGTCACCACAGTGCTCCTTTTTGTCATCACAGTGTTCCTTTTTGTCATCACATTGCTCTATTGTGTCATAACCGTGCTGCATTGTGTCATCGCAGTGCTCCATTGTGTCATCACAGAGCTCCATTTTATTATCACAGAGCTCCATTGTGTCATCACAGTGCTCCATTTTGTCATCACAGTGCTGCATTCTGTCATCACAGAGCTCCAGTGTTTCATCACAGTGCTACATTGTGTCATCACAGCGCACAATTGTGTCGTCACAATGCTCCATTATGTCATCACAGAGCTCCATTGTGTCATCAAAGAGCTCGATTGTGTCATCACAGTATTTCATTATGTCATCACAGAGTTCCATTGTGTCATCACAGTGCTCCATTGTGTCAAAACAGAGCTCCATTGTGTCAAAACAGTGCTTCATTGTGTAAACACAGTGCTCCAATGTGTCAATACAGAGCTCCATTGTGTCATCACAGAGCTACATTGTGTCATCACAGTGCTACATTGTCTCCTCACAGTGCTCCATTTGTCATCACAGTGCTCCATTGTCTCATCACAGTGTTCCATGGCTTCATCACATGCTCCACTGTCTCATCACAGTAAACAATTGTGTCATCACAGTGCTCCATTGTTTCATCACAGTGCCCTATTTTGTCATCACAGAGCTCGATTGTGTCATCACAGTGCTCCATTGTGTTATCACAGTGCCCCATTTTGTCATCACAGTGCTCTGTTATGTAATCACAGAGCTCCATTGTCTCATCACAGTGCTCCATTGTGTCATCACAGAGCACAATTGTGTCATCACAATACTCCATTATGTCATCACAGTGCTCCATTGTGTCATCAAAGAGCTCGATTCTGTCATCAGAGTATTTCATTATGTCATCACAGAGTTCCCTTGTGTCATACAGGGCTCCATTGTGTCAAAACAGAGCTCCATTGTGTCTAAACAGTGCTTCATTGTGTAAACAGTGCTCCATTGTGTCAACACAGAGCTCCATTGTGTCATCACAGAGCTACATTGTGTCATCACAGTGCTCCATTTTGTCATCACAGTGCTTCATTGTGTCATCACAGAGCTTCATTGTGTCATCATAGTGCTCCTTGTTTCATCATAGAGCTCCATTGTGTCATCACAGTGCTCCATTGTGTAATCACAGAGCTTCATTGTGTCATCACAGTGCTGTATTGTTTCATCACAGAGCTACACTGTGTAATTACAGTGCTCCAATGTGTCATCAGAGTGCTCCATTATGTCATCACAGAGCTCCACTGTGTCATCAGAGTGCTCCATTGTGTCATCACAGAGCTCTACTGTGTTATCACAATGTTCCCTTATATCATCAGAGAGCTCCAATATCTCATCATAGTGCTCCATTGTTTCATCACAGAGCTCCATTTGTAATGATAGTGCTCCATTTTGTCATCACATTGCTGCGTTGTGTAATCACAGTGCTCCATTTTATTATCACAGAGCTCCATTGTGTCATCACAGTGCTCCATTGTATCATCACAGTGCTCCATTGTGTCGTCATAGTGCTCCATTGTATCATCACAGTGCTCCATTGTGTCATCACAGAGCTCCATTGTGTCATCAAAGTGCTCCATTGTCTCATCACAGACTTCCATTGTGTCATCACAGTGCTACATTGTCTCAACACAGTGCTCCATTGTGTCATCACAGTGCTCCGTTGTGTCATCACAGACTTCCATTGTGTCATCACAGAGCTACATTGTGTCATGAGAGAGCTCCAATGTTTCAAGACAGTGCTCCATTTTTTTATCGCAGAGCTCCATTGTGTCATCACAATGCTCTATTAAGTCATCACAGAGCTCCATTGTGTCATCACAGTGCTCCATTGTGTCATACAGTGCTCCATTGTGTCATCACAGAGCTCTATTGTCTCAACACAGTGCTCAATTGTTTCATCACAGAGCTCCATTTGTAAGGATAGTGCTCCATTGTGTCAACACAGTGCTCCATTGTGTCATCACAGAGCTCCATTAGGTCATCACAGTGTTCCATTATGTCATCACAGAGGTACATTGTGTCATTATAGTGCTCCATTATGTCATCACAGTGCTCTATTGTGTCATCACAGTGCTCTATTTTGTCATCACAGTGCTACATTGTCTCATCACAGTGCTCCATTCTGTAAACACAGTGCTCCATTATGTCATCACAGAGCTCCATTGTGTCATCATAGTGCTCCATAGTGCCATCACAGAGCTCTATTGTGTTATCACAGTGTTCCCTTATGTCATCACAGAGCTCCAATATCTCATCATAGTGCTCCATTGTTTCATCACAGAGCTCCATTTGTAATGATAGTGCTCCATTGTGTCATCACATTGCTAAGTTGTGTAATCACAGTGCTCCATTTTATTATCACAGAGCTCCATTGTGTCATCACAGTGCTCCATTTTGTCATCACAGTGCTGCATTCTGTCATCACAGAGCTCAATCGAGTCATCACATTGCTCAATTGTGTCATAACAGTGCTCCATTATGTCATCACAGAGCTCCAGTGTTTCATCACAGTGCTACATTGTGTCATCACAGAGCACAATTGTGTCGTCACAATGCTAAATTATGTCATCACAGAGATCCATTGTGTCATCAATGAGCTCGATTGTGTCATAACAGTATTTCATTATGTCATCACAGAGTTCCATTGTGTCATCACAGTGCTCCATTGTGTCAAAACAGAGCTCCATTGTGTCAAAACAGTACTTCATTGTGTAAACACAGTGCTCCATTGTGTCTACACAGAGCTTCATTGTGTCATCACAGAGCTACATTGTGTCATCACAATGCTACATTGTCTCCTCACAGTGCTCCATTTGTCATCACAGTGCTCCATTGTCTCATCACAGTGTTCCATGGCTTCATCACATGCTCCATTGTCTCATCACAGTGCCTTACTGTGTCATCACAGTGCTCCATTGTTTCATCACACTGCCCTATTTTGTCATCACAGAGCTCGATTGTGTCATCACAGTGCTCCATTGTGTTATCACAGTGCTCCATTGTGTCATGATAGTGCTCCATTTTGTCATCACAGTGCTCCATTGTGTCATCCCAGAGCTCCATTGTGTCATCACTGTGCTCCATTGTGTCATCATAGTGCTCCATTTTGTCATCACAGTGCTCCATTGTGTCATCACAGTGCTCCACTGTGTAATCACAGAGCTCCATTGTGTCATCGCAATGCTCTATTAAGTCATCACAGAGCACCATTGTGACATCACAGTGCTTCATTATGTAATCACAGAGCATCATTGTCTCATCACAGTGCTGAATTGTGTCATCACAGTGCTCCATTGTGTCATCACAGTGCTCCATTGTCTCAAAAGAGTGCTCAAATGTTTCATCTCAGAGATCCATTGTGTCATTACAGTGCTCCATTCTGTCATCACAGTGCTCCATTGTGTCATCACAGTACTACACTGTATCATCACAGTGCTCCAATGTGTCATAACAGTGCTTCATTATGTCATCACAGAGCTCCATTGTGTCATAACAGAGCTCCAATGTGCCATCAGAGTTTTCCACTATGTCATCACAGACCTCTATTGTCTCATCATAGTGCTCCATTGTGTCATCACAGAGCTCGATTGTGTCATCACATTGCTCCATTATGTAATCACAGAGCATCATTGTCTCATCACAGTGCTGAATTGTTTCATCACAGTGCTCCATTTTGTCATCACAGAGCTCCATTCTGTCATCACATTGCTCCATTGTGTCATCACATTGCTCCATTTTGTAATGACAGTGCTCAATTTTGTCATCACATAGTTGCGTTGTGTCATCACTGTGCTCCATTTTGTCATCACAGTGCTCAATTGTGTCATCACAGTGCTCCATTGTTTCATCACAGAGATCCATTGTGTCATCACAGTGCAACATTGTCTCATCACAGTGCTCCATTATTTCAACACAGTGCTCCATTGTGTCATCACAGTGCTCCATTGTGTCATCACAGTGCTCCATTGTGTCATCACAGTGCTCCATTGTCTCATCACAGTGTTCCATTTTGTCATAAGACTGCTCAATTTTCTCATCACAGTGCTCCATTTTCTCATCATAGTGCTCCATTGTATCATCACAGTGCTCCATTTTGTCATCACAGAGCTCCATTGTGTCATCACAGTGCTAAATTATGTCACCACAGAGCTCCATTGTTTCATAACAATGCTCCATTGTTTCATCGCAGAGCTCCAGTGTGTAATCACAGTGCTCTATTATGTCAACACTGAGCTCCATTGTGTAATCACAGTGCTCCACTGTGTCATCACAGTGCTCCACTGTCTCATCACAGACTTCCATTGTGTCATCACAGTGCTACATTTTCTCAACATAGTGCTCCATTGTTTCATCATAGTGCTCCTTGTTTCATCACAGAGCTCCATTGTGTCATCACAGTGCTCCACTGTGTAATCACAGAGCTTCATTGCGTCATCACAGTGCTGCATTGTTTCATCACAGAGCTACACTGTGTAATTACAGTGCTCCAATGTGTCATCATAGTGCTCCACTGTGTCATCACAGAGCTCAATTTTGTCATCACCGTGCTCCATTGTGTCATCACAGAGCTCCATTGTGTCATCACAGTGCTCCATTGTCTCATCACAGACTTCCATTGTGTCATCACTGTGCTACATTGTCTCAACACAGTGCTCAATTGTGTCGTCACAGTGCTCTGTTGTGTCATCACAGAGCTCCATTGTGTCATCACAGAGCTACATTGTGTCATGAGAGAGCTCCAATGTTTCATGACAGTGCTCCATTGTTTCATCACAGAGCTCCATTGTGTCATCACAATGCTCTATTAAGTCATCACAGAGCTCCATTGTGTCATCACAGTGCTCCATTGTGTCATACAGTGCTCCATTGTGTCATCACAGAGCTCCATTGTCTCAACACAGTGCTCAATTATTTCATCCCAGAGCTCCATTTGTAATGATAGTGCTCCGTTGTGTCATCACAGTGCTCCATTGTGTCATCACAGAGCTCCATTAGGTCATCATAGTGTTCCATTATGTCATCACAGAGCTACATAGTGTCATCACTGTGCTCCATTGTGTCATCACAGTGCTCCATTTTGTCATCACAGTGCTCCATTGTGTCATCACAGTGCTCCACTGTGTAATCACAATGCTCCATTGTGTCATCACAGCGCTCCGTTGTGTCATCACAGAGCTCTATTGTGTTATCACAGTGTTCCCTTTTGTCATCCCAGAGCTCAAATATATCATCATAGTGCTCCATTGTTTCATCACAGAGCTCCAATTGTAATGATAGTGCTCCATTGTGTCATCACATTGCTACGTTGTGTAATCACAGTGCTCCATTTTATTATCACAGAGCTCCATTGTGTCATCACAGTGCTCCATTTTGTCATCACAGTGCTCTATTTTGTCATCACAGTGCTACATTGTCTCATCACCGTGCTCCATTGTGTCAACATAGTGCTCCATTATGTCATCACAGAGCTCCATTGTGTCATCACAGTGCTCCATTGTGTCATCACAGAGCTCTATTGTGTTATCACAGTGTTGCCTTATGTCATCACAGAGCTCCAATATCTCATCATAGTGCTCCATTGTTTCATCACAGAGCTCCATTTGTAATGATAGTGCTCCATTGTGTCATCACATTGCTACGTTGTGTAATCACAGTGCTCCATTTTATTATCACAGAGCTCCATTGTGTCATCACAGCGCACAATTGTGTCGTCACAATGCTCCATTATGTCATCACAGAGCTCCATTGTGTCATCAAAGAGCTCGATTGTGTCATCACAGTATTTCATTATGTCATCACAGAGTTCCATTGTGTCATCACAGTGCTCCATTGTGTCAAAACAGAGTTCCATTGTGTCAAAACAGTGCTTCATTGTGTAAACACAGTGCTCCAATGTGTCAATACAGAGCTCCATTGTGTCATCACAGAGCTACATTGTGTCATCACAGTGCTACATTGTCTCCTCACAGTGCTCCATTTGTCATCACAGTGCTCAATTGTCTCATCACAGTGTTCCATGGCTTCATCACATGCTCCATTGTCTCATCACAGTAAACCATTGTGTCATCACAGTGCTCCATTGTTTCATGACACTGCCCAATTTGGTCATCACAGAGCTCGATTGTCTCATCACAGTGCTCCATTGTGTTATCACAGTGCCCCATTTTGTCATCACAGATCTCTGTTATGTAATCACAGAGCTCCATTGTCTCATCATAGTGCTCCATTGTGTCATCACAGTGCTCCATTTTGTCATCAGAGTGCTCCATTGTGTCATCCCAGAGCTCCATTTTGTCATCAGAGTGCTCCATTGTGTCATCACAGTGCTCCATTTTGTCATCACAGTGCTCCATTGTGTCATCACAGTGCTCCATTGTGTCATCTCAGAGCTCAATTGTGTCATCGCAATTCTCTATTAAGTCATCACAGAGCACCATTGTGACATCACAGTGCTTCATTATGTCATCACAGAGCATCATTGTCTCATCATAGTGCTCCATTGTGTCATCGCAGAGCTCCATTGTGACATCAGAGTGCTCCATTGTGTCATCACAGTGCAACATTGTCTCATCACAGTACTCCTTTATGTCAACACAGTGCTCCATTGTGTTATCACAGTGCCCCAATTTGTCATCACAGTGCTCCACTGTGTAATCACAGTGCTCCATTGTGTCATTACAGAGCTACATTGTGTCATGAGAGAGCTCCAATGTTTCATGACAGTGCTCCATTGTTTCATCACAGAGCTCCATTGTGTCATCACAATGCTCTATTAAGTCATCACAGAGCTCCATTGTGTCATCACAGTGCTCCATTGCGTCATTACAGTGCTCCATTCTGTCATCACAGTGCTCCATTGTGTCATCACAGTGCTACACTGTATCATCACAGTGCTCCAATGTGTCATAACAGTGCTTCATTATGTCATCACAGAGCTCCATTGTGTCATCAAAGTGCTCCATTTTGTCATGACAGAGCTCCAATGTGCCATCAGAGTTTTCCACTATTTCATCACAGACCTCTATTGTCTCATCATAGTGCTCCATTGTGTCAACACAGAGCTCGATTGTGTCATCACAGTGCTCCATTATGTAATCACAGAGCATCATTGTCTCATCACAGTGCTGAATTGTGTCATCACAGTGCTCCATTGTGTCATCACAGAGCTCAATTCTGTCATCACAGTGCTCCATTGTGTCATCACATTGCTCCATTTTGTAATCACAGTGCTTTATTGTGTTATAACAGAGTTGCGTTGTGTCATCACAGTGCTCCATTTTGTCATCACAGTGCTCAATTGTGTCATCACAGTGCTCCATTGTCTCATCACAGAGATCCATTGTGTCATCACAGTGCAACATTGTCTCATCACAGTACTTCATTATATCAACACAGTGCTCCATTGTGTCATCACAGTGCTCCATTGTGTCATCACAGTGCTCCATTGTGTCATCACAGTGCTCCATTGTCTCATCACAGTGTTCCATTTTGTCATAGCAGTGCTCCATTTTCTTATCACAGTGCTCCATTTTCTCATCATAGTGCTCCATTGTTTCGTCACAGTGCTCCATTTTTTTATCACAGACTCCATTGTGTCATCACAGTCCTAAATTATGTCACCACAGAGCTCCATTGTTTCATAACAGTGCTCCATTGTTTCATCGCAGAGCTCCAGTGTGTCATCACAATGCTCTATTTTGTCATCACTGAGCTCCATTGTGTAATCACAGTGCTCCATTGTGTCATCACAGTGCTCCATTGTGTCATCAAAGTGCTGCATTGTTTCATCACAGAGCTACACTGTGTAATTACAGTGCTCCAATGTGTCATCATAGTGCTCCATTGTGTCATCACAGAGCTCGATTGTGTCATCACAGTGCTCCATTATGTAATCACAGAGCATCATTGTCTCATCACAGTGCTGAATTGTGTCATCACAGTGCTCCATTGTGTCATCACAGAGCTCAATTCTGTCATCACAGTGCTCCATTGTGTCTTCACATTGCTCCATTTTGTAATCACAGTGATCCATTGTGTTATCACAGAGTTGCGTTGTGTCATCACAGTGCTCCATTTTGTGATCACAGTGCTCAATTGTGTCATCACAGTGCTCGATTGTGTCATCACAGTGCTCCATTGTGTCATCACAGTGCTCCATTGTGTCATCACAGTGCTCCATTGTGTCATCACAATGCTCCATTGTCTCATCACAGTGTTCCATTTTGTCATAACAGTTCTCCATTTTCTTATCACAGTGCTCCATTTTCTCATCATAGTGCTCCATTGTTTCATCACAGTGCTCCATTTTTTATCACAGACTCCATTGTGTCATCACAGTGCTAAATTATGTCACCACAGAGCTCCATTGTTTCATAAGAGTGCTCCATTGTGTCGTCACAGAGCTTCATTTTGTCATCATAGTGCTCCTTGTTTCATCACAGAGCTCCATTGTGTCATCACAGTGCTCCACTGTGTAATCACAGAGCGTCATTGTGTCATCACAGTGCTGCTTTGTTTCATCACAGAGCTACACTGTGTAATTACAGTGCTCCAATGTGTCATCATAGTGCTCCATTGTGTCATCACAGAGCTCAATTTTGTCATCACAATGCTCTATTACGTCATCACAGAGCTCCATTGTGTCATCACAGTGCTCCATTGTGTCATACAGTGCTCCATTCTGTCATCACAGAGCTCCATTGTCTCAACACAGTGCTCAATTGTTTCAACACAGAGCTCCATTTGTAATGATAGTGCTCCATTGTGTCATCACAGTGCTCCATTGTGTCATCACAGAGCTCCATTAGGTCATCACAGTGTTCCATTATGTCATCACAGAGCTACATTGTGTCATTACAGTGCTCCATTATGTCATCACAGTGCTCCATTGTGTCATCACAGTGCTCTATTTTGTCATCACAGTGCTACATTGTCTTATCATAGTGCTCCATTGTGTCAACACAGTGCTCCATTATGTCATCACAGAGCTCCATTGTGTCATCACAGAGCTCTATTGTGTTATCACAGTGTTCGCTTATGTCATCACAGAGCTCCAATATCTCATCATAGTGCTCCATTGTTTCATCACAGAGCTCCATTTGTAATGATAGTGCTCCATTGTGTCATCACATTGCTACGTTGTGTAATCACAGTGCTCCATTTTATTATCACAGAGCTCCATTGTGTCATCACAGTGCTCCAATTTGTCAAAACAGAGCTCCATTGTGTCAAAACAGTGCTTCATTGTGTAAACACAGTGCTCCATTGTGTCATCGCAGAGCTACATTGTGTCATGACAGAGCTCCAATGTTTCATGATAGTGCTCCATTATTTCATCACAGAGCTCCATTGTGTCATCACAGTGCTCCACTGTGTCTTCACAGTGCTCCATTGTATCATCACAGTGCTCCATTGTGTCATCACAGTGCTCCATTGTGTCATCACAGTGCTCCAATTTGTCAAAACCGAGCTCCATTGTGTGAAAACAGTGCTTCATTGTGTAAACACAGTGCTCAATTGTGTCAATACAGAGCTCCATTGTGTCATCACAGAGCTACATTGTGTCATCACAGTGCTACATTGTCTCCTCACAGTGCTCCATTTGTCATCACAGTGCTCCATTGTCTCATCACAGTGTTCCATGGCTTCATCACATGCTCCATTGTCTCATCACAGTAAACCATTGTGTCATCACAGTGCTCCATTTTTTCATCACACTGCCCTATTTTGTCATCACAGAGCTCGATTTTGTCATCACAGTGCTCCATTGTGTTATCACAGTGCCCCATTTTGTCATCACAGTGCTCTGTTATGTAATCACAGAGCTCCATTGTCTCATCGCAGTGCTCCTTTGTGTCATCACAGTGCTCTATTTTGTCATCACGGTGCTCCATTGTGTCATCCCAGAGCTCCATTGTGTCATCACTGTGCTCCATTGTCTCATCACAGAGTTCCATTTTGTCATCATATTGCTAGATTGTTTCATCACAGTGCTCCATTGTGTCAACACAGTGCTCGATTGTGTCATAACAGTGCTCAATTATGTAATCACATAGCTAAATTGAATCATCACAGTGCTCCATTGTGTCTTCACAGTGCTCCACTGTGTAATCACAGAGCTTCATTGCGTCATCACAGTGCTGCATTGTTTCATCACAGAGCTACACTGTGCAATTACAGTGCTCCAAGGTGTCATCATAGTGCTCCATTGTGTCATCACAGAGCTCCATTTTGTCATCACCGTGCTCCATTGTGTCATCACATTGCTCCATTGTGTAATCACAGAGCTCCATTGTGTCATCACAGAGCTCCATTGTGTTATCACTGTGCTCCAATTTGTCATCACAGTGCTCCATTGTGTCATCACAGAGCTCCATTAGGTCATCACAGTGTGCCATTATGTCATCACAGAGCTACATTGTGTCATTACAGTGCTCCATTATGTCATTACAGTGCTCCATTGTGTCATCACAGTGCTCTATTTTGTCATCACAGTGCTACATTGTCTCATCACAGTGCTCCATTGTGTCAACACAGTGCTCCATTATGTCATCACAGAGCTCCATTGTGTCATCACAGTGCTCCATTGTGTCATCACAGAGCTCTATTGTGTTTTGACAGTGTTCCCTTATGTCATAACAGAGCTCCAATATCTCATCATAGTGCTCCATTGTTTCATCACAGAGCTCCATTTGTAATGATAGTGCTCCATTGTGTCATCACATTGCTACGTTGTGTAATCATAGTGCTCCATTTTATTATCACAGAGCTCCATTGTGTCATCACAGTGCTCCATTTTGTCATCACAGTGCTCAAATATGTCATCACAGTGCTCCATTGTCTCATCACAAATTTCCATTGTGTCATCATAGTTCTACATTGTTTCATCACAGTGCTCCTTTGTGTCAACACAGTGCTCCATTGTGTCATCACAGTGCTCAATTATGTAATCACATAGCTAAATTCTCTCAACACAGTGCTCCATTGTGTCTTCACAGTGCTCCATTTTGTCATCACAGTGCTCCATTGTGTCATCACAGTGCTCCATTGTGTCATCACAGAGCTCCATTGTCTCATCACAGACTTCCATTGTGTCATCACAGTGCTACATTTTCTCAACACAGTGCTCCATTGTGTCATCATATTGCTCTATTGTGTCATCAACGTGCTGCATTGTGTCATCCCAGTGCTCCATTGTGTCATCACTGTGCTCAATTGTGTCATCACAGTGCTCCATTTTGTCATCGCAATGCTCTATTAAGTCATCACAGAGCACCATTGTGACATCACAGTGCTTCATTATGTAATCACAGAGCATCATTGTCTCATCACAGTGCTGAATTGTGTCATCACAGTGCTCCATTGTGTCATCACAGAGCTCCATTGTCTCAAAAGAGTGCTCAATTGTTTCATCTCAGAGCTCCATTGTGTCATTACAGTGCTCCAATCTGTCATCACAGTGCTCCATTGTGTCATCACAGTGCTACACTGTATCATCACAGTGCTCCAATGTGTCATAACAGTGCTTCATTATGTCATCACAGAGCTCCATTGTGTCATCACAGTGCTCCATTGTGTCATGCCAGAGCTCCAATGTGCCATCAGAGTTTTCCACTATGTCATCACAGACCTCTATTGTCTCATCATAGTGCTCCATAGTGTCATCACAGAGCTCAATTGTGTCATCACAGTGCTCCATTATGTAATCACAGAGCATCATTGTCTCATCACAGTGCTGAATTGTGTCATCACAGTATTCCATTGTGTCATCACAGAGCTCCATTCTGTCATCACAGTGCTCCATTGTGTCATCACATTGCTCCATTTTGTAATCACAGTGCTCCATTGTGTCATCACAGAGTTGCGTTGTGTCATCACAGTGCTCCATTTTGTCATCACAGTGCTCAATTGTGTCATCACAGTGCTCCATTGTCTCATCACAGAGATCCATTGTGTCATCACAGTGCAACATTGTCTCATCACAGTGCTCCATTATGTCATCATAGTGCTCCATTGTGTCATCACAGTGCTCCATTGTGTCATCACAGTGCTCCATTGTGTCATCACAGTGCTCCATTGTCTCATCACAGTGTTCCATTTTGTCATAACAGTGCTCCATTTTCTCATCACAGTGCTCCATTTTCTCATCATAGTGCTCCATTGTTTCATCACAGTGCTCCATTTTGTTATCACAGACTCCATTGTGTCATCACAGTGCTAAATTATGTCACCACAGAGCTCCATTGTTTCATAACAGTGCTCCATTTTTTTCATCGCAGAGCTCCAGTGTGTCAACACAATGCTCTATTAAGTCATCACTGAGCTCCATTGTGTAATCACAGTGCTCCATTGTGTCATCACAGTGCTCTATTGTGTCATCACAGGGCGCGGCTGTGTATTCACAGTGCTACATTGTCTCAACATAGTGCTCCATTGTGTCGTCACAGAGCTTCATTGTGTCATCATAGTGCTCCTTGTTTCATCACAGAGCTCCATTGTGTCATCACAGTGCTCCACTGTGTAATCACAGAGCTTCATTGTGTCATCACAGTGCTCCATTTTGTCAACACAGTGCTCAATTTTGTCATCACCGTGCTCCATTGTGTCATAACAGAGTTCCATTGTGTCATCACAGTGCTCCTTTGTGTCATCACAGTGTTCCATTTTGTCATCACATTGCTCTATTGTGTCATCACCGTGCTGCATTGTGTCATCGCAGTGCTCCATTGTGTCATCACAGAGCTCCATTGTGTCATCACAGTGCTCCATTGTGTCTTCACAGTGCTCCATTTTTGTCATAACCGTGCTGCATTGTGTCATCATAGTGCTCCATTGTCTCATCACAGACTTCCATTGTGTCATCACAGTGCTACACTGTCTTAACACAGTGCTCCATTGTGTCATCACAGTGCTCCATTGTGTCATCACATGCTCCATTGTGTCATCACAGTGCTCCATTGTCACATCACAGAGTTCCATTGTGTCATCATAGTGCTCCATTGTTTCATCACAGTGCTCCATTGTGTCATCACAGTGCTCCATTGTGTCATCACAGAGCTCCATTGTGTCATCACAGTGCTCCATTGTCTCATCACAGACTTCCATTGTGTCATCACAGTGCTACATTGTCTCAACACAGTACTCCATTGTGTCATCACAGTGCTCCGTTTTGTCATCACAGAGCTCCATTGTGTCATCACAATGCTCTATTAAGTCATCACAAAGCTCCATTGTGTCATCACAGTGCTCCATTGTGTCATCACTGTGCTCCATTGTCTCATCACAGAGTTCCATTGTGTCATCATATTGCTAGATTGTTTCCTCATAGTGCTCCATTGTGTCAACACAGTGCTCCATTGTGTCATCACAGTGCTCAATTATGTAATCACATAGCTAAATTGAATCATCACAGTGCTCCATTGTGTCATCACAGTGCTCCATTGTGTCATAACTGAGCTCCATTCTGTCACCACAGTGTTCCTTTGTGTCATCACAGAGCTTCATTGTGTCATCACAGTGCTCCATTGTGTAATCACAGAGCTTCATTGTGTCATCACAGTGCTGCATTGTTTCATCACAGAGCTACACTGTGTAATTACAGTGCTCCAATGTGTCATCACAATGCTCCATTGTGTCATCACAGAGCTCCATTTTGTCATCACCGTGCTCCATTGTGTCATCACATGCTCCATTGTGTAATCACAGAGCTCCATTGTGTCATCACAGAGCTCCATTGTGTTATCACTGTGCTCCATTGTGTAATCACAGAGCTTCATTGTGTCATCACAGTGCTGCATTGTTTCATCACAGAGCTACACTGTGTAATTACAGTGCTCCAATGTGTCATCACAGTGCTCCATTGTGTCATCACAGAGCTCCATTTTGTCATCACCGTGCTCCATTGTGTCATCACATGCTCCATTGTGTAATCACAGAGCTCCATTGTGTCATCACAGAGCACCATTGTGTTATCACTGTGCTCCAATTTGTCATCACAGTGCTCCATTGTGTCATCACAGAGCTCCATTAGGTCATCACAGTGTGCCATTATGTCATCACAGAGCTACATTGTGTCATTACAGTGCTCCATTATGTCATTACAGTGCTCCATTGTGTCATCACAGTGCTCTATTTTGTCATCACAGTGCTACATTGTCTCATCACAGTGCTCCATTGTGTCAACACAGTGCTCCATTGTGTCATCACAAAGCTCCATTGTGTCATCACAGTGCTCCATTGTGTCATCACAGAGCTTCATTGTGTCATCACAGTGCTGCATTGTTTCATCACAGAGCTACACTGTGTAATTACAGTGCTCCAATGTGTCATCATAATGCTCCATTATGTCATCACAGAGCTCCATTTTGTCATCACCGTGCTCCATTGTGTCATCACATGCTCCATTGTGTAATCACAGAGCTCCATTGTGTCATCACAGAGCTCCATTGTGTTATCACTGTGCTCCATTGTGTAATCACAGAGCTTCATTGTGTCATCACAGTGCTGCATTGTTTCATCACAGAGCTACACTATGTAATTACAGTGCTCCAAGGTGTCATCATAGTGCTCCATTGTGTCATCACAGAGCTCCATTTTGTCATCACCGTGCTCCATTGTGTCATCACGTGCTCCATTGTGTAATCACAGAGCTCCATTGTGTCATCACAGAGCACCATTGTGTTATCACTGTGCTCCAATTTGTCATCACAGTGCTCCATTGTGTCATCACAGAGCTCCATTAGGTCATCACAGTGTGCCACTATGTCATCACAGAGCTACATTGTGTCATTACATTGCTCCATTATGTCATTACAGTGCTCCATTGTGTCATCACAGTGCTCTATTTTGTCATCACAGTGCTACATTGTCTCATCACAGTGCTCCATTATGTCATCACAAAGCTCCATTGTGTCATCACAGTGCTCCATTGTGTCATCACAGAGCTCTATTGTGTTTTGACAGTGTTCCCTTATGTCATAACAGAGCTCCAATATCTCATCATAGTGCTCCATTGTTTCATCACAGAGCTCCATTTGTAATGATAGTGCTCCATTGTGTCATCACATTGCTACGTTGTGTAATCATAGTGCTCCATTTTATTATCACAGAGCTCCATTGTGTCATCACAGTGCTCCATTTTGTCATCACAGTGCTCAAATATGTCATCACAGTGCTCCATTGTCTCATCACAAATTTCCATTGTGTCATCATAGTTCTACATTGTTTCATCACAGTGCTCCTTTGTGTCAACACAGTGCTCCATTGTGTCATCACAGTGCTCAATTATGTAATCACATAGCTAAATTGTCTCATCACAGTGCTCCATTGTGTCTTCACAGTGCTCCATTGTGTCATCACAGTGCTCCATTGTGTCATCACAGTGCTCCGTTGTATCATCACAGAGCTCCATTGTTTCATCACAGTGCTCCACTGTCTCATCACAGACTTCCATTGTGTCATCCCAGTGCTACATTGTCTCAACACAGTGCTCCATTGTGTCATCAGAGTGCTCCATTGTGTCATCACAGAGCTTCATTGTGTCATCACAGTGCTGCATTGTTTCATCACAGAGCTACACTGTGTAATTATAGTGCTCCAATGTGTCATCACAGTGCCCCATTGTGTCATCACAGATCTCCATTTTGTCATCACCGTGCTCCATTGTGTCATCACATGCTCCATTGTGTAATCACATTGCTCCATTGTCTCATCACAGACTCCCAATGTGTCATCACAGTGCTACGTTGTCTCAACACAGTGC
The DNA here is from genome assembly GCA_902806775.1 of Microtus agrestis. Taxonomy (NCBI): domain Eukaryota; kingdom Metazoa; phylum Chordata; class Mammalia; order Rodentia; family Cricetidae; genus Microtus; species Microtus agrestis. Next base: position 76,448 of record CADCXT010002120.1, read on the forward strand.
TCCATTGTGTCATCACAGTGCTCCGTTGTGTCATCACAGTTCTCCATTGTGTCATCCCATTGCTCCATTTTGTAATCACAGTGCTCCATTGTGTCATCACAGAGTTCGTTTTCTCATCACAGTGCTCCATTATGTCAAAACAGTGATCCATTGTGTCATCACAGTGCTCCATTGTGTCATGACAGTGCTCCATTCTGTCATCACAGTGCTCCATTGTGTCATCACAGTGCTCCATTTTTCTCATAACAGTGTTCCATTTGTCATAACAGTGCTCCATTTTCTCATTATAGTGCTCCATTTTCTCATCATAGTGCTCCATTGTCTCATCACAAATTTCCATTGTGTCATCATAGTTCTACATTGTTTCATCACAGTGCTCCTTTGTGTCAACACAGTGCTCCATTGTGTCATCACAGTGCTCAATTATGTAATCACATAGCTAAATTGTCTCATCACAGTGCTCCATTGTGTCTTCACAGTGCTCCATTTTGTCATCACAGTGCTCCATTGTGTCATCCACAGAGCTCCATTGTGTCATCACAGTGCTAAATTATGTCACCACAGAGCTCCATTGTTTCATTACAGTGCTCCATTGTTTCATCACAGAGCTCCAATGTGTCATCACAATGCTCTATTATGTCATCAATGAGCTCCATTGTGTAATCACAGTGCTCCATTGTGTCATTACCGAGCTCTATTGTGTTATCACAGTGTTCCTTATGTCATCAAAGAGCTCCAATATCTCATCATAGTGCTCCATTGTGTCATCACATTGCTACGTTGTGTAATCACAGTGCTCCATTTTATTATCACAGAGCTCCATTGTGTCATCACAGTGCTCCATTTTGTCATCACAGTGCTCCATTGTGTCATCACAGTGCTATATTGTGTCATCACAGTGCTCAAATATGTCATCACAGTGCTCCATTGTCTCATCACAGAGCTGCATTGTGTCATCACAGTGCTCCATTGTATCATCACAGACTTCCATTATGTCATCTCAGTGCTACATTGTCTCAACACAGTGCTCCATTGTGTCATCACAGTGCTCCATTGTCTCATCACAGACTTCCATTGTGTCATCACAGTGCTACATTGTCTCAACACAGTACTACATTGTGTCATCACAGTGGGCCACTGTGTCATCACAGAGCTCCATTGTGTCATCACAGAGCTACATTGTGTCATGAGAGAGCTCCAATATTTCATGACAGTGCTCCATTGTTTCATCACAGAGCTCCATTGTGTCATCACAATGCTCTATTAAGTCATCACAGAGCACAATTGTGTCATCACAGTGCTCCATTGTGTCATCGCAGTGCTACATTGTCTCATCACAGAGTTCCATTGTGTCATCATATTGCTAGATTGTTTCATCACAGTGCTCCATTGTGTCAACACAGTGCTCGATTGTGTCATAACAGTGCTCAATTATGTAATCACATAGCTAAATTGAATCATCACAGTGCTCCATTGTGTCTTCACAGTGCTCACTGTGTAATCACAGAGCTTCATTGCGTCATCACAGTGCTGCATTGTTTCATCACAGAGCTACACTGTGCAATTACAGTGCTCCAAGGTGTCATCATAGTGCTCCATTGTGTCATCACAGAGCTCCATTTTGTCATCACCGTGCTCCATTGTGTCATCACATGCTCCATTGTGTAATCACAGAGCTCCATTGTGTCATCACAGAGCACCATTGTGTTATCACTGTGCTCCAATTTGTCATCACAGTGCTCCATTGTGTCATCACAGAGCTCCATTAGGTCATCACAGTGTGCCATTATGTCATCACAGAGCTACATTGTGTCATTACATTGCTCCATTATGTCATTACAGTGCTCCATTGTGTCATCACAGTGCTCTATTTTGTCATCACAGTGCTACATTGTCTCATCACAGTGCTCCATTGTGTCAACACAGTGCTCCATTATGTCATCACAAAGCTCCATTGTGTCATCACAGTGCTCCATTGTGTCATCACAGAGCTCTATTGTGTTTTGACAGTGTTCCCTTATGTCATAACAGAGCTCCAATATCTCATCATAGTGCTCCATTGTTTCATCACAGAGCTCCATTTGTAATGATAGTGCTCC
>CADCXT010002121.1:0-27500 GCA_902806775.1 Microtus agrestis
TCCATCTTATTATGCCCCCCCGAACATCTTAACGAAAGAAAATGATTTACCCATCTTCTACAATGTGTGCTAACAATCATTTGGTAAAAAGAAAGTAAAACAGAAGATGCTAGTCACTACATGAGGAGTTTTCTTAACCTCTGTCCCCACAGAGCAGGAAGGGAAGGGTGAACGGTACAGAGACACCACACCACACACAAGTTTGCAAGTGCTTCGGCGTTGCAAAGGAAAATGTTCATCATGGGTAACTCCTGCACCTCATCCTGGAGGAACCTCCTTCTATCCTAAACCCTAACACGGACAGGACAGACCAAATCTGCCACCACTGGTCAATGACACAGGTAGAGAAAGTTCCAAGCATCCAATAATGCCCAGTAAATGCTAGGCACCAAGAGTATGATTTGGCCTTTGTGACATTTTGCTGTGGCCCAGCACAGCTTCTCACAAATCAGTTACTTACCAACTCCCATGATGTGGACTTACCTCCCACATCAAAGTTGGATCTTTGAGGAAGAACACCCAGAAAACCGGAGGCAATAATATCTCCTCACCTGAATCCATATCTTTGTCGTCTGTGCCAAAATGTCTCCACTGGAAACCATAAACTGGGCCCAGGTCCCCTTTCCTGTCGTGCAGAGAATCCCAGGCTGTCCGGAAAATCTCAGGACCCATTGGCATCCCAGATTCTCACTCCTTTGGAGGACAGTTCCTTAGCATTTGTGGATCCCTGAAAGATTGAGAATAGAATAGGCACACAGGAGGACTCTGCGTCACTCATCCCCTCCCATGGCACACTATCCACGTGCAGCCTAGCTTTAAGCAGGCTGGTCCCGACAGGCTTCTGAGGGAGTATAGAATGGTCTTACCCCTATTAGAAATTTCCTCACGGCATTCCTTCTATTCCCTTCAACTTTCAAAAGTCTTTGTGTATGTATACATACATGTAATCACGCCATGGTGCATGCACACAGGAGCTGCTTCTCACCTTCTACCTGATTTGAGTTGGGTGTCTCTCTTGTTCCTGTTGCTATAATACCTACCCCAAGCTAGCAAGTTGTGAGCTTCCAGGCAATTTCCGTCTCCATCTCCCATAGAAGTACCAGGATTAGATGGCATTACCAAATAGAGCATTTTTGTTTTCTCAAGACAGGGTTTCTCTGGGTAACATTCCTGGCTGTCCTGGAACTTGCTTTGTAGACCAGGCTGGCCTTGAACTCATTAAGCTCTGCCTGCCTGCCTCTGCCTCCCAAGTGCTGGGATTAAAGGTGTGGGCACCACCAACCGGCCCAAACAGAGCTTTTTAGGAGGACTCCAGGGATCCAAGCTCAGGCTGTTAGATTTGTGTGGCCAAGTGCTTTACACCCACTGAGCCATCTCCCCAGCCTTCCCTTCAGTTCTTTAAATACCTCCAAGTTCCTAAAACATTTCTACCTCATCTGCAGCTTTGAATTCCTTCATAAAACACGTTCCATGTTGAAGTGTGACACTCCAAGTGGACTTGTCCAACGCTCCATGTGCAGTCTGTTCATGTGTCCTATCTGGCTATCTGGAAAATGTGTATGCATGGGTATCCAAGCCCACGGAAGCCAGAGGGGATCCTGGCTGTTCTACTCTATTACTTCCTATCCTTTCCCTTGAGACAGGGTCACCAAGTAAAGCTAGAGCGTATTTGGGCGAGATTCGCGGCCAGCAATCACCAATGTCCTTCTGTGTCTCTCTTCGCATTATAGCACTGGAGTTACAGACACACACAATCACACCCAGCATTTTTTAAGCTTCATTTCTATGTTATGTGCATGGGTGTTTTGCCTGCATGTGTCTGTACACCATGTGCACACAGTACCCAAGGACAGTAGAAGAGGGAGTCAGAGAGCTTGAACTGGACTTACAGATTGTTAGCCACTAACTGTGTTAAATGGGTGCTAGGAACTAAATCCTAACATCCATCCCGAACATGAGCAACAAATGCTCTTCACCACTGAGTCATCTCTCCATTCCACACCCGGAATGTTTATGTGACAACTGGGCCGGGCTGAACTCAGGCCCTCTTTGCCTACTGAGTCAGCATCCCAAATACTGTAAAGAAGGGGCTGAACTTGTAGTATGGCCCAGAACTCATCTTGTCTCCAGGAGTACTCTGCCAGCACTGGACAGAACCTCACTTTTTCTGGACCAGGATATAGAGCAGGAACTTGGGGATCCTGCCATTTGTCACCACGCCACTCCAGTATAATCCAGGTACCTACTTGACCATGGTATCTACCAATTCAGCCATCAATAATGCTGAGCACCTACCATGTGGCTGGCTGTATTTTAGTCCTGAGATACAACAGGGAAGAGGAGAAGCAGATTTTCTACCTTGGGGAACTCACAGGACATTGCGCTTATTTATCTCCCACTCAGAAGAGGGAAAGCTGAAGGCTGATTTCTGGGTCAGCTGACGATGTTTCCTATGAAGAGAAACAAAGAGGTGACAGGAAGGTCAAGGGTGTCAAGTGGGACTGGAAGGAGGAGAGAACCATCCTCCATATGGAAGGAAAGGCACTCGGTGATGGGAATGGCAAGTGCCAGAGGCCTGGGCAGGATTCTCCCAGTGTGCTCAGCTCAGTGACGAAAGCAGGATGGGAAGGACATAGAAAAGCACCTAGAGCCAGCACTAGAAAATGAGCCAGGGAAGTGGGAACAGCTGACAGCTACAGCTTTGACTACTACTACCTCTTTTTTTGTCTTGGTTTTTTGAGACAGGGTTTCTCTGTGTAACTTTGGAGCCTGTCCTGGAACTCGCTCTGTAAACCAGGCTGAACTCGAACTTACATAGATCCACCTGCCTCTCCGAGTGCTGGGAATAAAGGCGTGTGCCACCACTGCCTGGCTCACAGTTTGACTTCTAAGGCTTGTATTGCGAAGACAGGCAGCTTCCAACAGCAGCAGCACCCTTACCTTGATAAACCACAGCAACTCCTCCAAAACGCCCTTCCAGAACACTGGTTGTGAGCAGAGGAAATTCACCTGAAATATAGGTTGTAACACAGTTAAAATGTGGTAAAATACAGTGAGCCATCATTTAGCTTTCTCTGTGGAGGGAAACAACCCAGGGGTGGACACACACAGACACATACACAGACACACTCCCACCCAGCTTCGGGCTAAGTCAGTGAAACCACAGGTCTGCATTGACACGGGGGTACCTATATGGCAAAGAGAAAAAGTCCTCACCCACTACTGAGCCACTATCACTGTCACTGGTGTTTAATGACAACACCCAAAATGTGGCCTAGACACAACCTAAAGGCTCTCATACCCAAGTCCACCATGCTCCAGGCAGAGTTATGTCACTCTGGTAAAAACTGAAAAAGTTTTCAGACATTTGGGGAGCAAACTGACCTAGCATCTGAAAACAGAAATGTTTATGCCTCTGAACCCCAAGGCAAAACAGAAGAGAGACAAAGGGGCAGGGCAGGAGCTCAATCAACAGACAAGGTAAAGAGGAAAGGCTCAGAGTATATGTTTGTCAGAGAGCAATACTTTCCTCTTTACCGTCTACATGGTCTACGTGGGAAAGCTGAATGAAGATTAGAGAAGAAGAATAACTTGTCTACAGTATCAGCAGAGGAGAGGGACTAAAACTGGGCATCAGAGTTCACTGTTCTAGGGGGCCCTGCGCACTGGGTTAATCCGTGCAGTAGTTGCTTAAGTTCCCACCTCCAGACCATGCTTGAGATAAGTAAACCCTCCCTCAAAGTCTTGTGCTTGACGCCTGGTGCCAGGAACCCCAAAAGAGCACTTCTTCCCCGGGGCCACTCTGTAGGCTTACACATCCTCTGAGTTGCTCTATAAAAGCCAAGGCTGTTTGGGGAAACCCCAGTTTCGGCTTCAGGCTTGGTTTGTTTTTTCTGTGCCTCTTTAACACAGCCTAAGCTATTTTCGCGCCAATTTTTAAAACACTGCAAAGGGGAGCAGGAGATAAGGGGAAGGAAGAGGAGGAGCACAAGTCGGGACCCCAGGGCAAGGTTTGGGCAGGTTTCTTCTACTCCTACCCTTGGAGAAGGAGACCGCATGGGGGTTAAGAGCACGAGTCCTTAAGGACCAGGTTTACCTGCAGTAGCTATCACCTTGAAGCTCTAGGGCGGGAACGCAGAGTTTAGGACTCTTTGAGCTGGGGTCAGACTAACCATGGCCGCCAGCCCTGAGCCTCTGCGCCCAGCCCGCCACTTGTCCTCCCGCAGTCCCTCCCCATAGTGGGGACTAGCCGCGGTCACCTCTCTGGTTGTATCGCGCCTGCATGCTGAACACCAACAAGGTGCCGGTGCCCATAGTGTACTCCTTCTTGAAGCCGCGGCGCATAATGTGCTCCACCTGCCCCAGATACCGCAGCTCCCCGTGCCATGGTGCCTGGGCGCCCTGCTGCTGAGCGGCGGGCTGCAGCTTCAATTCGGAGCCAGCCAGCGACAGTTAGAGTAGTAAACTCAGAAGATGGGACCTTCTGGGCACTCTTTTCCCCTACATTTGGCACCTCCTGCCCCTTCCTGCTTGGAAGCTTCTGACTGGCCATGATTGTCAGACCCCTACCCATGGGGCTGAATTCCTGGCACTAGCAGAGCAAACACAGGCTGGAGTTCCCAATTCTCTTTATTTATCCTGTCTTTGCATTAAGAGCTTATAGGTTCAGGGCGTGGTAATGCACGCCAGTAATCACAGCTCGTGGGAGGTCGAGGCCAGAGGATCAGGAATTTAAGGCAATCCTTTGTTTCACATCAAGTACAAGGCCATCCTGGGTATGAGAAGATGCATACTGTTAAAAATAATGATGGACTTTCATTCTTTATAGTGTGTACATTTAGTGTGCATGGTGTGTGTGTGTGTGTGTGTCCACCCCGCGCATATGCACACATGCCCCATAGGTTTCTGCTCACACATTGGAAGTGTGGACAACTCAGGCTATCAAGCTTGGTGGCAAGACCTTTACCGATGAAGCCATCTCTCCCACTCTGCTCAACTTTTCAAATTTTAATGCCTCATTTCTCAGTTTTAAGGGAAGGCTTCTAAGGCAAACATTGGTGAGTAGAACCATTTGATGAGTACAAAGTGTACTGATACACGTGTTGTATGTGCAACAAGAGATCTGTATCTACCACTTTGAGTACATTGTGGGTACCCAACACACTTTTTAAATTTTGCTTCTGTCTGGGAATATGAAGAATAGGATTGGGGCTCTACTGAAATGTACTAAACACTACCAACTTTTTCTTCCGCTGAGAATTGAACCAAGACTTCCCACATGTTCACACCACCAATGAGCGATCAACCCAGCCCAAGCCTGTATTTGTTTTTCCCTGAATCCCATGTTTGTCATTTTTGCATATGGTATGCATTGGGTTAGAATCCCCCAAAGGCCTGTGTGTTAAAAGACTTGCTGACCAGCCTGTGGTGTTATTGGTAGGAGGTGTAACCTTTAGCAAGTGGGGTCTAGTGACCAGAAGTAGTCATTTTTGAAGGCAACATTAGGATCCTGACTGCTTCCTGTTTTTCTTTGCTTCCTCCCAGCTATGAGGCAAGCAGGGTCTAACTTCACTCCAGAGAGACATGATAACATGGTGTGTATGACAGAGGAAGGGGCTGTTCCCCCAAGACAAGAAGGCGACTAAAACAAGCAACCATGTTCTGAAGCCTTCAGCCAAAATAAAGCATCCTAAGTTGACGGTCACAGTGGAAGGAAACTGACAACACCATTCTCCTGTCTCCATGCTAAAACTCAGCTTCAAAAGCTCCAGTTCAAAATGTCTATGCTCAGAGAAACCCTGTCTCGAAAAAAAAAAAAAAAAAAAAATGTCTATGCTGTTGGACTGGACAGAAGGCTCGGCAGTTCAGAGCACTGGCTGCTCTTCCAGGGGACCCAGGTTCAGTTTCCAGCACCCACATAGCAACTCACAACTGTCTAATTCCTCTGGCCTCTGTGGGCGCCAGACACCCACATAGTACAAAGACATACATGCAAGCAAAACACTATATGCATAAAGTTAAATAATTTTAATATAAGTAAAAATTTTATGATGGAATGTGTACTAAAAGAGATTACATAATCAACTTTTATTTGCAGCCCTGTTTATTTAGTTAGCTAAGATACTGTCGAATGTTTCTATGTGGTCTTGTTTTATTTATTTTTTTTTATTTTTTTCGTTTTTCGAGACAGGGTTTCTCTGTGGCTTTGGAGCCTGTCCTGGAACTAGCTCTGTAGACCAGGCTGGTCTCGAACTCACAGAGATCCGCCTGTCTCTGCCTCCCGAGTGCTGGGATTAAAGGCGTGCGCCACCATCGCCCGGCATGTGGTCTTGTTTTATAAAACAATTCAAATTTCAAAAGAAACTTATAGAAATGGTTGGCTATTTTTGCTTCACTACAATTATCATGGGAAACATTTCACAAGCTTAGTAGTGGGAAATTGGTATTCTTGCTGTAAAATTGTAAACTGAAATGCACTGAGTTACAGGATAACAGAAAACTGAAAATCTATTTAGTTCAGCACAATGTTAGTCTGGCTTTTCCTAGATCAACTCTTCACCCCACTGCTTCTCCACAACTCTTCCTAGTGCAATGCAGTTCTTCCTAATCATTAGTGTTTCCTTTGGGAAGTCAGATCCCCCTTATGAAGGAGAGAAAAAGGAAATATATATATATATATATATATATATATATATATATATTACCTATCACAAGGTCATGACTAATGCTGTATGACAAAGAGGTTAATAGAAGGTTAATATAAGTTTATTAATATGTTTATATAGCACAGGAGACTTCAGACCAAAGGCTAAGAATATCTTCAGGTAGCACCCAATACCTATAGGGAAGAATTCCCTACTTTACTGTAATTTTTTGGTTTTGGAGGGTGGAGGGCAGTTGTGTAGACAGTGACTGAGGATAAGAGTCTGCTCTCATGGCAGTAGGGAAGGGGGTGGGACTTGGCAACACCTGTCTTTTCAGGTTTGTGTTGACTCTTAGCACAGTAGGGATTTCTGTGGAAACATAGGTCAAAGAATTCTCGTTAAGGCCTGCTTTATGTGAACGGTAGGACATGAGGAGAGCAATCTCCTTACTTCCTACAACTAAAAATACACAACAGGTAAAGGTGACATATGTGGAATACTGTGTAGATGGAAGTGTCTGTATCACCTGGTCCCACAGCCATTCAGTCCCAAATAAACACACAGAGGGAAAATTCCCTGCCAGCACTTTAAAAGGCACTTTCACTACGAAGACTCTGGATCATAGCTCCCCAACCCTTCACTAACTTATAGGATGTCTAACTTGATCATGGGAAGAGCAAAACTGTACCTCAGTGTTTATCTGCTCGCCTGGTTATGTGTAAACTCCTGAAGAGCAAGAGCCACATTGCACTCAGGGCTAGTTCACCTGTCTTCAGGGTGCTAGAGGTTAAACACAGGGCTGTGCAGTTGCTAGGCGAGTGAGTGTTCTGCCCTTGAGCCCTATTCAGTTCTCTTAACTATTTATACTAGTGTGTGTGTGTGTGTGTGTGTGTGCATGCGCGCGTGCACGCACACGCCACAGTGTAGGTGGGCATGGTGGACAGAAGCGAGAAAAGGAGTTTTTTAAAAAAAATATTTATATTTCATTGCCTGCATGTATTTCTGTGTGAAGGTGAAAGATCCCCTGGAAATGGAGTTACAGACATTTATGAGATGCCATGTGGGTGCTGGGAATTGAACCGAGGTCCTCTAGAAGGGCAGCCAGTGCTCTTAACCACTGAGTCATCTCTCCAGTCCCAGCATTATTCAGTTTTATAATCATTGCATATTACAATTGCACATAAAATTCTTTTAATTAACCTGCATTTATTGTATACAATGATAAATTTCTGTACTCTCCAAAATATTGGTTTCCAAGTTGATAATATAAGCAATCATGTTCATCTCTCTGTTTGTAAATAACTTAGTGTGGGAGGCATGAAAACCTTTAAGTGTGGCAGCTCAAGAGATTATAGAAAAAAGTTCCAAGTTCCTAACCTAAATGTAATTTTAATTCACATGAAGCCAAATCTGAATTATTTTCTAAAAGAGAGAAAAGAACTTGTTATGGATGGAAAAAGGGCACAGCTCTTTTGTCTTAGCTCTATCCTAGACATGACTAGACAGGATACTGTTGACACACCCAGAGGCATGGATGATGGGAGAAGAAATAGAAAGAAGCTGCTACTCAGTCTGAAGTGTCACCCTTAAGACCACAGGTGGTGAGACAGGACCACTAACCAGAAAGACCAAGGAGCAGGCACTGCTAATAGCACTGTGGAGCCACCATGCTGCCCCAGAGAGCCTACATCTGACTTCTCACTCCAGAGGAAATATCCTGAAACTTGTTGTTTGTTTATTTTGTGATGTTAGGGATATAACTCAACCCTGACTATACAATAAATTTAAGGACAGTCTGGAAAATGACTCAGAAACAAAGTAAAACAAAATAAAAAAGGAGGTTATGTATACGAGTGTATATACATGTGTACACACACAAACCATCTATCCTAACCACGTGAGTAAAAGCACATGGAAGCATTCACACTCCAGTAGCAAAGAAGATTCTTTGTTATAAATACCTATCATCTTTACAAACCAAAAGGCAAAAGCAAGCTCCTTGTAGACACGGCTGGTAGATTATTTTGAGAAGGTAAATAAGATACCTAAGCATTTTTAGGATAATGCAGAGAAACTCCTCCGGCAATACTAAGCTGACTCTCAAAATCTTTTTTTTTTTTTTGACAATATGTGCCAAATAAAACTCAATATTTGAAACACGTAAAAATTTAACCTAGATGGATGATATATGCAGCCTCAAAGGGAAAAATAAACTATTAAAAGCACTGAGGAAAGTTTTCACTTCCACCAATGGAGAATAATTCATACTTCTTCCATCAACTGTATCTATTCATATATGAAAATACCTTTGATCTTTTACCTATGGGTAGGCTGTATAAATATATGCACTTCATTCACAAGTGAACACACCCAGGAAAGGAGAAGGAAGACAACATTCTGAGAAGTGAGGCGTCCCACAGTGTATTTCCAGAAGACAGTTGGAGCTACATCTTCTGAGCCTGCTTAATACTAAGGCCTGGGAAGTGCAAAGTTACAGAATGGACTGCTAAAAGGATGTTGGGAGGGAGGGTGACTAAACATACTTAGTGTTCTTAAAAAAATAATAGTTTCCAAAAAAAAAAAAAACAATGCTACCATCCTAACTTAGAGTAGCTTACAGAATAATAACAGAACCTGCAACGTACAGAGTACCATTATTTTGAGATTATCATTCGCTTTCTACAATGCCTTGAAAAGCAGTAAATACATGAAGACACATGACAGCAATTGTTCAGTCCCTGACAGTATAAAAATTATATTTTAACCTAATTTCTGGAATGTTCTGCAGAAGTAGACTAAAAAAAAAAACTAAAATTTAATGTGGAAAAGTCTAGTGAAACAGCAATCAAAACACTAAGAAATTAACAGTATCCAAAGTATGCTAACTAAAAATTCAAACGTCTCGACATCCGTTCTTCATATTTACAAGTAAAGCTTTCCTGGAATAGGTCGTTGCAATGCAAGATTTTTCATATGAACGGAGCTTGTGGGAATAAAACCTCTTCAGGAGCTGCTTCATCACAGCTCCAGCTCCAATTTCCTCTGACTCCAACATCAGTGTAAGAACAGTTCCCATAAACAGGGACAGGAATGAGGGTACAGAGGAGCATCCATTCTTTTTTGTTTGGGGGGCAAAACCAACCAACATAAAGGTCGTCCAACGATGTCATCTGCACCTATCCGCCTCACCCATGACAATCCCGCAAAGCACTTTTAACCTCTTCACTCCGCTCCTTGATCCTTCAGGTCCTCGGAGTCGGAGGAATCCGAGGTTTCTCACATCTCAACCCCGGTTGCGGAGGCAGTGAGCTCCTGGTTCTACAGGAAATGAATCTTTAGAGGGCAGAAGGACGAGGCCCTGCGGAAACCTGGAGGCTTGCAAACTCGTGAGCAAGAGAAACCCCGCGGGATGGAGAGGCTGCTGTGTCTGTTCGGGAATGGGGACAGAAGGGACGACGGGCACACTCGCTCTAAGAGACGCGGAAGGGAGTGAACTCGGCCAGAGCCTAGCCCTGACTCCGACTTACAGTTCCTTCTCCCGCGGGGACCGGCTGGATCCCGCAGGCTGCAGGTGTCCTCCGCCGCAGCCGCCTCCCTCTCGCGGCGAGCCGGTGACCTCGGGTCCACTGCGCGCCCCGTCCACCGGGAGCCAGGAGCACCGCGCAGCCGCCCCATCCGCCCCGGCTGCGCCCGCTCTCAGGGCAAGGAGGAGGGGCCGTGGCGCCGGCCCCTGCCGCTCGGTCAAGTCCAGCGCCTGTTCGTGCGCGCCCGGCCGCGGCCCCCCGAACTCCCCCCGCCTGCCTTGGCTCCGCCGCCGCCCACACCGCGGTGGCCACTGTCCGCTCCAGACGGCCGCAAGTGGCGCGGACCCGCACGACCGCGGACCCCGCAGAGCGACCCGGAGGGTTTGCCGCCGCACACCTGAAGCAGGCTGGGGCGTAACCCCGGAAGTCATTTCCCGGCGCCGGCGCCCATAGCGGGGAGGTGCGGGCTGAGGTCTTCGGAGTCCCAAGTCCGTGGAGGTTGAAGGGCGACGGGGGCCGAGGAAGGGGAAGGACGGTGGAGAGCAGGAGCCCAGTCCCGAACTCCAGGGGCGGTGGCTTCTGCTGACCACCGAGGGGCTTCCTGCAGTAGGAAGTTGGGTCGAGCCCCTGGTCCTCTTAGAAAGGCAGAGGAATAAGACGGTGGCCTTTCCTCAATGCGCCTTCTTGTCATGAGTTGATTGAAACAAGAATTAGTTTGCTTTAAATTCTGTGTAGAAAATGAACAGCTACTTCACTTCTTCTGTAGGTGATTTCTAGAAAGTATTGTTTTCTGTAATTGCCATGTATTTTGTACAGTGTCTCTACAGTCCAATGCCTTTTAAAGAAGATTGCGGTCTTTAAGGCATCCATATATCTTATCGTTTATACTTTATTATGTTTTAGCCGTTTATCGAAGATGAAAATAATTGCTAAACAGGAATTTTTGAGAAAAGCCTCTTTTTTCACTTTCTGTAAGCAGCTCTTCTGCATGGAGTGGCTTTCCAGGAGGATCTTATTAAAATGTTTGAACTGAAAAAGTCCCATGGACTGTAGAATGGGAATGAATCTTTACTCAAAACTAAAGCAAACTGAAATGTTTTCATCCTAATGTGTCAGTGTAAATTCATTGAAATACCTTAGTTTCTTTGGTACAAAATCAATGAAAACTTCTGTAATTAAAAATTTTTTAATTAAAAAATATTTGTGAAGAATACTTGTTAAGATCTTATAGTAAATTTTATTTGAAATGTTATAACTTACTGGTATTTTAAAAGAATTTAATTTTGATAATTATGGTGTGTTAAACGCTGAACAAAATGGGGGGGAGGAAAAACATATTAAAAGTAGTAAAAAAAAAAGCACTACTTTTTTTATGATATGACTAAGACAGGCTCGAATACAAGTTCCAGTTCAGAGTATGAGGAAACCGTGGGGTTTGTGAAGGGAAGAAAGCAAATGCTGAAGGCAAATCATAGCACATTTAGTATGCTATTTTCCCCACATGTACTACAGCGAAAACCAAATTTCCCTTCCCTTCTTCCCTACTACCCTCTTCTTTCCAAACAGCAAGTCCTTTTCTGCCTTTGTTCAGATCAGCCTTCAGCATGTCTTTGGTCTTCACCCAGTGTACCTGGCACGGGCTTGGTACTCTCCTGAGATCTTGTATTGCTTACTCCTTTTTCCCACACCTAAAATACTTTACTTTCTTCACCTTTCAAGTTCTGTTCTATTTAAAATCCAATTCAATTTCTTTTTATTTTTTCAAAATACTACTTAAAATTTCCTTGGACTAGATTTGTATCTTTTCTCTTTTCCAATAATTTTTAGAGTTTACTATTTTGATCATGATATATTTGAAGTACCAGAGAGATGGCTCAGTAGTTAATAGCACTGGTTGCTGTCAGAGGAGCCGGGTTCCATTCACGGTGCCCACATGACTTACAACCATCTGAAATTACAGTTCCAGGAGGTTCAAAGGCATTGCATGCAAACGATTCACAGACATATATGCAGGCAAAGCACCCATACACATAAAACGGATTTTTAAACATACGAAAGTGTCCTAATCTTACTGATTTGCTATGCTAGCTGAAAGACCCCCGTCCAGCTTGTTAAACAACTTAGCACTGGTAACGCCATTTTACAAGGCTTGTACTGAATATTCAGGGTTTGAACAAAGGGCAGTTTAGAAGCTGCCAAAACGAGATAGAGACACCTGTGGCTGGGCCGGGGGGGGAGGAACGGCGAATACCGAGAAAAGACACCCTATCTGCCCTAGATAAGAACCAAGGCAGCCCATATCTGAATTCTCGGGAGCTAGGGACCTTGTCCCCGGCCGAACTCGGCCACATTCAAACTGACCAATGGAAACCCTGTAACTACACTTCTCGCTTCTGTACCCGCGCTTTTTGCTCCCCAACTCTATATAAACCCACTACCCCCCAACCTGGAGGCGCGCAAGTCCTCCGAGAGACTTTGCTGCCCACAGGTACCTGTGTTCACCCAATAAACCTCTTGCGATTTGCATCCGTGTGGTCTTGGCCTGTTCCTTGGCTTTGGGGGAGTCTCCTCCAGAGGGAAAGTCCTCCTGGGGGTCTTTCACTAGCTATCTACTTAAAACTTACAGCATTCTATAACTTACTCAGTGTAAGATTTTTATGATTTAATTTCAGATTCTCAGGTGTTTTTTTATGCTGTTATTTGGTTTGGTTGTTCCCCATGGTGCTAGCAACTGAACCCTGGGGTTCTTGATGCATATACTTCCAAGTGAGCTACACCTTCTGACCCAGTTTTGAACTAAAGATCATGTCTTCTGATTTCTAACTTTTGTACTTCTTTTTCAGGTCTCCACCTCCCACCCCCTTTGGTTTTTCAAGACAAGGTTTCTCAGTGTAACTTTGGAGCCTGTCCTGGAAATTTCTTTGTAAACCAGGCTTGCCTTGAACTACAGAGATCTGCCTGCCTCTGCCTCCTGAGTGTTGGGATTAAAGGCGTGTGCCACCACCGCTGGGCTAACTTTTGTACTTTTTAATGGGATAATTATGCCCTCTTTTTCTCTTGTTTTGAGAATATGTTTCTCTTAGTTGGTCAGAAATGGAAATAGTTAAATTGAACCAAAGTAATACATGAAACATTTCAAGCATTCCAGACACTTAGGTCAGTATCTTAATACATTGTTTGTCCTCTAGATTTCCTTCAGCTATCCTGTAAAATTTGAATTTTTAAGCATTTCAGATGGGTTATCTTTATGCACATTTTATTTTTTTATAGGTATGGGAAATTTGAGGCCACTCGCATATTACTAGAGGAAGGAAAGTGCAATCCAAACCTTTTAAATGGCCAGCTCAGCTCACCTCTTCACTTCGCTGCTGGAGGGGGACATGCAGAAATAGTGCAGATCCTCCTAACCCACCCAGACATTGACAGAGTAAGTTATTTTCTGTTTTTAAATTTTAATTTTCAGCAAGTAGTGATAAAAACAATGTTTAATTGTATACTTCACAGGTCAACTAACATCAACAAATTTTACTATATAGAGTTTAATGTATATGTTAACTGTGCTTTACTCATAAAGTTTTGAATTGTTGTTATGATAAAACACACTTCACCCAAAAGGTATTCTTTTAACAACTTAGATGCAAAGTTCATAGCATTCAGTACATTTGTATTGTTGTATGTCATTGCATACATACATCTCCATAAACTATGTAAAATTCATTTTCCATCTTATTATGCCCCCCGAACATCTTAAAGAAAGAAAATGATTTACCCATCTTCTACAATGTGTGCTAACAATCATTTGGTAAAAGGAAAGTAAAACTGTGGAAATCAGTTATTAAATCTATGATTTAAATTTTAAAAAACATAATCCTACTAATTAGTGCTTTGAGGTTTTTAGCTTTTCCAATTTTTGTTTTAGTATGTATTAAGTATCTTAATCCTTAACCAGAGTATTTTTATAATACTTTAATTGAATAAATTCCTTCAGAACAGCATGTATTTGTAGTATCTTTTGGTCTGTTGCTTCCTCCATCCTAGCACATAACAAGGCAGAGCCCAGTTAAATATTTGTGAGGAAAACAAATGAAGTAACTGGGAAGAAGCTGCAAGGTTGTTGAAAGATGTTGTTAACAAACCAGTACAATTGTCTGAACAGCTGGAGGCAAATGTGTAACCTGACCATTTTCTGTTGCTTGTTTCACTCTCTACTCTCTTGGGGGCCGACCACCCAGCTCCCAAATAATCACACAGGTGGTCTTCTTCTTTCTTATCAAGGCCCGGGCTTAGCTTAGCTTCTTTCTAGCTAGCTCTTCCTAAATCATCCCGTCTATCTTTTGCCTCTGGCTTTTACATTTCTCTATTTCTGTTTAACTTTTCTTTCACTCCAACTCCATGGCTTGCTGTGTAGCTGGGTTACTGGCCCCTGATGTCTTCCTCTCCTTGGTCTCTTGTGCTCCTTCTTTTCCCTCTTTCTCCTTCTCTTTATTCTCTTAGTCTGCCAGACCCTCCTATCCTTTCTCCTGCCTCGCTGTTGGCCATTCAGCTCTTTATTAGGCCATCAAGTTTTTTAGACAGGCCAAGAATCACAACTTCACAGAGTTAAACAAATGCAACATAAAAGAATGCAACACATCTTTGCATCCAATTATGTATGATTGTATTTACTATGTTTAATATAAGTAGTTCTGCTCATTTATGTGTATTTTCCTCCAGCAACGTTTGTTTGTAAACAGCAGAATTATACACCATTCATTAAAAATCTTCAGCAGGTTGGTGTATGAGGAACTCATTTTCCTCTCCACAAAAGTGAACTAGGTGCTTTCCTAGTTTTGTGTATGTGTGTGCATGCATAAGTATATTGTGTGGTTGGTTGTGCTCATGTGGAGACCAGAGGGTAATGTTAGGAATCTTTCTTCACCACTTCTCCACTTGTTTTTTGAGACAGGGTCTCCCTCTAAAACTAAAGCCAACCATTGTGTCTAGTTTCCAGGACCCTCCTTTCTTTCCCTCCTCTAATCCACCAACTCTGGGGTTAGAGACACAAGCAGCCATTCCCAGGTCCGGGCGGGGGCTGGAGGCCAGGGTCCCTACTAGGCGCCAGGCTGCCATAGGGGGCGGGGAGCGCGGCTTTTAGCCGCCAAGGCCGGCAGAGTGGGCGGGCGAGCCTTGCACTGCTGGCCGCTGGTGTGAGCTCGGAACCCGGGCGTGCGAGCCCAGGCCACTTCCATCCCCGCAGCCTCCAGGTCCACGCCCCTCTCCCCCCCCCCGCTCCGCCCCCGGCATCGGAGACCGTGGATAAAGCGGAGAGGCGAGCGCGGCGTGAGACAGAGCGCGCGGGCCCCGGCAGCAGGCTGGCCGAGCTCCTTTTCCACGGTCACGCTTGAAGGTGGCGCAGGCTAGGCAGCCTAGGCACGGAGCGGCCACCACGCGCTAGAGAGTCCGCCCGTCAGTGCCCTGCCTGCCTCTTCCTGTGCGCCCTCCCGCAGACGTCGGCGCCCTGGATTGGACCCCTGGCCTCCGCCTGCAGCCCTGCCACAGCCTCTAGGCCGGCCAGGAGGGCACTGATCTCTGGTGGCTGCCTGCTGGCCTTGACTCTGACACTTTTCCAGTCTTGCCTGACCGGCCCCTCGAGCCAGGAGCCCTTCCCTTCGGCCGTCAGGTAAGTCGGCAATGGGTCCGGGCAGGGGTTGAAGGCCGGGGTCCCTACTCGGCGCCAGGCTGCCATGGGGGGGGTCGGGGAGCGCGGCTGGGAGCCGCCGAGGCCGGCAGGGTGGGTGGGGGAGCCTTGCACTGCTGGCCGCTGGAATGACCTCGAAACCCGCGTGCGAGCCTCGGCACACCGCGTCGGCTGTCCCAAGGAAAGCCGCCCGAGCCCAGCTCTGGCCACCCCCACCCCCGCAGCCTCCGCGTCCCAGCTCCGCCCCCTCCGCCCCCGCCCTCGCCTCTCAGACCGTGGATAAATCGGGGAGGCGAGCACGGGGAGGCAGAGCGCTCCTGCGTCGGGAGCAGGCTGGCCGAGCTCCTTTTCCACTGTCGTCCTTGATGGTGGCGCAGACGAGGCAGCCTAGGCACGGAGCGGCCACCACGCGCAAGAGTCCGCCCGTGCCCAGCCCGCCTCTCCCCGTGCGCCCATCCGCAGAGGTCGGCGCCCTGGCTTGGTCCCCCGGCCACTGCGTGCAGCCCCGCGGCCGCCTCCAGGCCGGATCGCGAAGACAGCTGGCTGGCCTTGATTCTGACACTTTTCGTGCCTGCTCGGTCCCTCGAGCCAGGAGCCCTTCCCTTAGGCCGTCAGGTAAGTTGACAGCGGGTCCGGGCGGAGGCTGGAGGCCAGGGTCCCGACTCGGCGCCGGGCTGCCGTAGGGGGCGGGGAGCGCGGCTGGGAGCCGAGGCCGGCAGGGTGGGCGGGCGAGCCTTGCACTGCTGGCCACTGGAATGAGCTAGGAACCGGCGTGCGGGTACTAACACGCTAGCCTTGGCCCGCCCCGCCCGCCGTCCCAGGGAAAGCCGCCCAAGCCCGGCTCTGGCCACCCCCATCCCCGCAGCCTCCGCGTCCCCGCGCCGCCCCCGCCCTCGCTTCGGAGACCGTGGATAAATCGGGGAGGCGAGCGGGGGAAGGAAGGAGGCAGAACGCGCGGGCGCCCGCAACATGCTGGCCGAGCTCCTTTTCCACGGTCGCTCCTGATGGTGGCGCAGAGGAGGCAGCCTAGGCACGGGGCGGCCACCACGCGCTAGAGAGTCCGCCAGGCCATGCCCTGCCCGCAGAGTCTCCCCGCGCGCCCACCCGCAGAGATCGGCGCCCTGGCTGGGTCCCCCGGCCTCTGCGTGCTGCCCAGCCGCCGCCTCCAGGCCGGATCGCGAACACGGCTGTTGGCTGCCTGCTGGCCTTGACTCTGACCCTTTTCCGGTCTTGCCTGCTCGGCCCCTCGTGCCAGGAGCCCTTCCCTTTGGCCATCAGGTAAGTAGGCGGCGGGTCCGGGCGGAGGCTGGAGGCCGGGGTCCCAACTCGGCGCCAGGCTGCCATGGGGGGCGGGGAGCGCAGCTGGGAGCCGCCAAGGCCGGCAGGGTGGGCGGGCGAGCCTTGCACTGCTGGCCACTGGAAAGAGCTCAGAACCGGCGTGCAAGCCTTGGCCTGCCTTGCACACTGTCACAGGGAGTGTCCACCAGCCATCTGCGCCGTTTCAGCCAGGTCTTCGTGGATGCTGCACACTGAAGACTGTTTCCGGACTTGGAGGAAAAACTTTGCAGGCATACCCAACTCCCACCAAGCCAGGCCAGATGAAAAGTTATTTTTCTGTTAGGTATTTCACAGAGTTAATTTCAGGCTGGCCGGGGTAGCTTGCGCTTCTTCTGTACTTAGCCCCTAGGATGCTAATTGCTGTGCTGTTCAAACTCATTTAGAGCCCATATTACTAGGAGTACCTGACAGCCTCCCTGGTTTCCAGCCAGTTGGAGTGAACAACTGTTTATGGCTTAACGTACTGTTCACCCCAGAGCTCACAGGTACCAGGGCCACCAAAGCCCACCTATTTTTTTGAAACATCTAAGAGTTGACAGACAGGAGGTTCCTGTTCTTAGATGAACAGAACCCCTATTCTTTGAGGGAGGAACTATTTCCATAGTCACCTGCAATTTTATCTTATTTTTAACATTTCTAAAATAACTTTCTTAAAAAAGCCGCTGCTATTCTGGAAATAGAGTGTTGAAAGGTAGCTATAGTCACAGGGCTGAAGGGAAGGCAATGCAACCATTCTCCCCTCTCTCAGGCTACAAGAAGCAGAGTCAGTGGCACATATAATATATACATATTTTTTAAAAGCGTTGAATAGCTTGTCTGACATTCCAGGAAAGCATTTATTTTAGTTTTTGAAGGTACTTTAAAGCTTCTCAGAGTAGGTAGTCAGTTAAATGCATTTTACATAACAAAAACAAAGCCCAAGGTAGCCTTCCTGGCTTTTATACTGCAGGAATCACTTGCTATCCTTTGTTGACAGAAAGCTGGATCCTGGAGTTTTGGGGGATACACTAGAAGTGCACCCTTACTAGCGTCCTAGCTGGAACCTAACAGCTATTATTTAAGATTTGGCCTAGAACATTTATCACCTTAGGCGTCAGTGCAAGCATCTAGAGATGCATATTCCAGCCCTGAGAAAGGGGGTGTCTAATATTTTTGTCATTGCTTTACAGTAATGATCTCTCTAGGTAATCTTCCATAAAAAATAATTGCACATCACTTTTGTTATGAAGCAGAAGGGTGAATGCCATCTGTAGAGCTTCGTTTAATTGGCAGAATGTTCCAAATGTTTAATTTTAAGCATGAAAAGTCTAAGAATTTCCAAAATGCTACAAACCATTCAGTCTTATTAAGAAATCACACTTTTGCTTATTTATATTTTTAGTACTTCTGAAGCTTGGCCTGTTACATAAGAACTCGGGTGACGCTCGTGCATTTTGTGTCAAAGAAGTTGCAGCTCTTAGGAAGGCATATTCTTTTTTTTTTTGGAAGTTTTATAATTATATTTATGTACAGAAAACTCAGCAGTACATTTAACCCAGTTTAGTGGCGAGTTCTTTGGCCTTTGCCTTTTCCAGCTTGGCAATTCGAGCCACAGATTTAGGACCCAGGACGTTGCCTCCCCAGTGGTGGCGGATCTCATCATATCTGTCGTTGTAATTGGTCCTAATAGCTTCCAGCAGCTTGGCCAGAGCACCTTTGTCTTCCGAGTTAACCTGTGTGAAGGCAACAGTGGTGCACGTCTTCCTATGGACCAGCCGCCCCAGCCTGGCCTTTCCCTTGATGATGCAGTAGGGGACCCCCATCTTGCGACACAGAGCAGGCAGGAAGACCACCAGCTCAATGGGGTCTACGTCGTGGGCAATCACCACCAGCTGAGCCTTCTTGTTCTCTACCAAAGTGGTGACTGTATTGACGCCCCCTCGAAGGACAGGTGGTCTCTTAGTCGGGACATCCCCTTTGCCGGCAGCTTTCTTCTCAGCACGGGCCAGCAGCCTCTGCTTCTTTTCCTGCTTGGTCTCTGGCCTGTACTTGTGGGCAAGTTTAAGCAACTGGGTAGCTGTTTGCCGGTCCAGGGCCTGGGTGAACTGGTTAATGGCAGGAGGAACTTTGAGCCGCTTATAGAGGATGGCCCTCTGCCGCTGCAGCCTAATGTAGCGGGGCCATTTGACGAAGCGCGTGAGATCTCTCTTGGGCTGGATGTCCTGCCCAATGCCGAAGTTCTTAGGCCTCTTCTCAAACAAAGGATTCACCACCTTCTTCGCCTCCTGCTTCTTCACGACGGCGGGGGCCGGGGCCACCTTCTTCCCCTTGGCCTTCTTTCCCTTGGGCATCTTGCCCGGCTGGAGGAGAGAGTGGAAGGCATATTCTTAACGTGCTCGGATCACACCTTTTTAGTGCTGTTTTAAATTGATTTGTCAATATTGCTATCATTTAGGGAGGGGGCTTCCTCATATTAAGGAAAACAAAATTCAAAAAAATCCCACTCATTCTTGAGCATCTCATAGTAAAATATTGTTGTAAAAATTCTTGTTAGAACATCTGTAATAAATGCTTTCCCCAATTTAAGTAACTTCATTTCCTGTTCAGATATGTGCTAAAGGTTTGGGAGTGTGAATGGCTCTTCCTGTTCCCTCATGTCGTTCTCCTTGAAGTAGCCTTCTTGGCACGGCTAGTGTCACCTTTAATTTTGGAGGACTGCACACTGCCTTTCCTCCGCACCAGCTGTGCACGAGCACCCCACTTTCATTAATCTTCAGTGCTGTTCTGCTCGCTGTTTTGATTGGAGACACGGGTTTTGTGATGAGCAGGACACTTGTTTTATTGGTGGGAGCGTTTCGAGACAGTGTCTCACTCTGTCGCCTAGGCTAGCTTGAAACTTACTCTGTAGCCTAGGCTAGACTATTCACAGGAGTCCTTCTGCCTCAGTTT
The DNA here is from genome assembly GCA_902806775.1 of Microtus agrestis. Classification (NCBI taxonomy): domain Eukaryota; kingdom Metazoa; phylum Chordata; class Mammalia; order Rodentia; family Cricetidae; genus Microtus; species Microtus agrestis. The sequence continues at coordinate 20,112 of CADCXT010002121.1, forward strand.
ACCCCAGCTGGATTGTATGTCTAAGCCCCCATGCTCAGCTCTGCCTGTGGATTTCATCTGCATGTCTTTCTAATAGTGGTGTTGCCCTTCTCATGAGCTCCTTAGCCACCTGTCTTTGCTGAAGAGCATTTACCTTTGCCCAGCTTTTAACCAGTGTCCTCTTTCTTGTCCCTTTTGCCTCCCTGTAGGACTGTGCTCCTGGGTACCACAGAAGGGAAGCTCCCAGAAAGCGGTGGCTGGGGACCCCGCCCTCTGCTGGCTCCTTGTGTGTCCTGCAGTTGCAACAACCACAGTGATGTCTGTGACCCGGAAACTGGGCAGTGTCTGGTATGTTTGCTTGTGTGGGAACTGACCTCAGTTCACACTGAGTGATCAGTGAGACCTGAAAGACAGCCAGGAACCAGGCAGACCCTCCAGCTGGTCCTTGCCACATGGCTGCCGCCATCGCAGTCTCAAAGACATTGAAACCTCCTCCTCCTGTCACTGGGAAACTGGCAGGTTTGTTTCTGTGTCTCCCTCAGCCATGGATGCCCCCCTCACTCTAGTCCTCAGCAACAGGTCCTTGTTTCTCCGCTACTCTCTGGGGTGGCTCCTTCTGTGGGAATGCAGGCCCCAGGAAGCCAGGATCCATGGTCTGCTAAGGGAAGCACTTCATGCTGGTCATGGGGTTGACAGTCAACAGGGCCAACGCCTAGAGCTGTTTCCATCTTAGCTCGTCATCTAGTACTTGGTCCTTGTCTGTGTTGTGCCGTGTTGATGAAACGAGTATTTATTACAGTTTATTTTTATTTTTAATTATTTTTTTTTTGTTTTTTGTCTTTTTGGGGCCTTTTTTTTGGTTGTTTTCTTGCGTCTTACCTCTACAGTTTATTTTTGAAGAGATTGCAGATAGTTCTTCGGAAGGGAGATATATTTGAGAGATGGAGCAGATCCTAATCATACCTATCTTTAGCAGATGAAGCAGGAATAAAACTTTTAAATGAAAGGGCTCGAATGTTTTCTATTTGCAAAGAGTCTATAAAAATAGGTTTTTTAAAAAATATTTATTTGGTAGCGATTTCTCGCTCTATCATTTTTTGTTACCAAGGGGGACTTGGTAGATGAGGGGTGCCCAGCTGCGCAGGGTCTCTGCTTTGCTGTTGTTCCTCCTTGGCTGCATCATACGCGGAGCCCTGTGCACTGCAGCCAAGTCAATAGTGAGGAAAAAGCAAGGTCTCCTAAGAAGTGGGTGTCAGGGAATGGAGAAAGGTTTTTCCTTTCATTCTGTGACTGTTAGAAGCAAGCACTCCCCCAGTAGTGTTCTCTGCTGCTCTCTGAGGAGGAGGTACTGGCACACACTGGGGGGGGACGTTGGAGGGGATACTGAGACAGCTGTAGCCAGGCCCAATTTTAGAAGAGCCATGTAAAGGTTCAAGTGGTGGGAAGGCATGATGCCTTGGCCACTCTGAGGCTCGGCTCCTCCTTTCCCTGTGACTTTGCTGAGTCTCCCTTACTATAGGAGAATTGCAGCTCCCCTGCGGCTGGAGTGAGAATGAGGTGTGTGGTGCATGGAGCCCCTCTGTGTGTTCTCTTTCTAACACCGTGACTCGATAGCTCAGTGATCAAAGACTATTTGTGTTAACTTTCGTTTTCTCCCCGTTTTCTCTTCAAGCCTTGATGATGAGTGTGTGGGCACCTTGCTGAATGACCTGGATACTATTGGGGACGCTGTTCTGTCTCTGAACCTCACTGCCGTTTCCTCTGCTCCATATAGGACTTTGTCAAGTCTGGAAAACAACTAAATATTTCCAGGTAGGTACTAAGGGGGTGTGGAAATGGTGGACAGAAACACCTGTCTCTGAGAGAGAAGGAGTATGGGGGTGGTCGTTTGTCTGCCCTGCCTTTCGATCCCCCATGGGTGTCAAGTGACAGTGTCTTCATCCCAGACCTCACTGGGGTCTCTGGGGAGCTCTGATGGAGCTGCTTCATGGACACCTCCTTGGACTTTCTGCCCACGGATTTTGTCCCACCTTCTGGAAGTCAGCAGCAGCCCTCCTTCCTCTTCGACAGACCTTTGGGTATTTGAGAAAGCTATCCAGATACAAATACTAGGAGTAAATCTGTCCTGTATCCTCGTTAGTGCTGGTTTATGCCAAACATAAGTATTTTCTGTTATGTGTTGCTATTTTAACTGGAGTTCAAGGATATAAAAATAGTCTTCCTCTGAAGATGATTTAAGTCTCAAAGGGTCAATCTTTTGTTTGTGTTTTATCAAAAGATCTGACCAAAAGGAGAGTAAAGTTAAGAAATTGAATCATAGACAGTACCTTCTCTGGAATATTAATTTAATTGGAGAATATTGCTAAATTATACTTTTTACCTTCACATTACAATTTAAAATAATCTATCCACCATGACATGCAGTAAGACAATGGATGGTCATTACTAAAAAGTATATTATAAAAAGAGGCTCTTCTTGTGCATGCTCACCCCCCAACACACTTACACTCACACATACTCACACAACCACTCACATTCACACACATTCATACACACAAACTCAGTCACATTCACATACAGTCATACACACACACTCACAATCACACACACTCACATAGACTCACTTTCAGACACACTGATGCTCATACACTCACACACTCACATTCATGCACATTCAGACACACTCATACTCATATTCACACACACACTCTCAAACCCACACACACTCACATTCACACACACATATACTCACACATTCATACACTCACATTCACACACTCACAGACTCATGCTCACACACACTCACACTGGTGCTGAGGAGGAGCTTATGGACTCCAAGAAATATTTTTATATTACTTTTTATCAAATAGCAAAATGTGCTTTTAAAAGATGGGTGATTCTGTATTCATTAAGAAAATCCTAAAAAAAGAAAGGAAAGAAAAAGATATTCTAATATCTACTCCAGCCATCATCTACACAGTAAATAATGATGTGCCCTGCCAGTTAGGTCCCAGGGATAGTACTGTACTTTGAATTTATCAGATGAAGTGCATAGTTGGTTCAGATTGTAACTAACCTTGAGTGGTTTACTCTAATGTAGTCCATTCATCCATCCCCTTAACAATGAACTGAATTGTTTCTATTTTTTACCAACAGAGTGAAACTGGACAAGGTAAATACACTCTTCCGAAATAGTAATGTAGCTATTTCATAGCGCTGTGAATGGTTTGCATAGCTAAACAAGAGTTAGGTTGTTGGGATGGATTAAACACTTAATTACAAATAATCTTAAAAATCTTTTCCTTATTGAATAAATACTTTTTAATTTTCTTAGTAAGTATTTTTTTGTGTATTGATATATTTATAACGTTGACACTGAAACCAAGCAGTATTTGGTCTATGATGCCATCTGTTCGGAGTCTGCTTACTAGACCAGAGTTTGAATTTATGAGAGCAACCCAGAAAGTGATAGCAAGGAATAACATTGCTGTCATTGACAGTTGGTGATGAATGAGTGAGCCCTTTTGCTTTTAAGTAACTATTAAAAGCAATTACAAAACCCGGTGCCACCAGTAACTCCACCTCCAGACAAGAAGAAAGGGCTTTTTCCCAACACAGTATTCACCTTTTAGTCTGGCCTATGGTATGTCCTCCTTCCTAAGTGCCTACTCCACATAAAGTTACGTGTGCTGCCTGCCAAAAATTAGGGCAGTGTAAAAGGGATCAAAATCTAAAATTTTTAACATATGCATTAAAACCAAACACTTTACAGCATGTGTCAAACTTTTCCCAACATCTATAAGCAGTTACAAATATCATTAGCTCAAGGGCCCTGGGAACCCTAGGATGGGTAAGAGGGAAAGAAAAAAGGCCTGGTCCCCACTCGACCTAAGAATCATCAGGCACCCCTCTGTTCCCAGGAGAGGTAAATTGCTTCTCCACTCAAGAGGAGGGTCTCTCCATATCTCAGTCCCTTCTCCTTTAGATCTGACACCATGGTTGACTCTTGACGGGTGCTCTCCACGTAATAACTACCTGCCTTTATATAAGAGAAAGGGGGATCTGTTGGGAGCCGTTTCCCCTAAAAATCATTACAGGAACCATCACCCTGGCGAGTCTGCAGGGAACCCCACACCCATAATTGTGCTAAGAATAGTTCTATTGCCCCACACCCAATTAAAGCTGTTAATGGAAAAAATAAATAAATAAATAAATAAATAAATAAATAAAATGTGGGGAAAAAAAAACCCGGTGCCATTGTCCTTGACTTCTCAGTCAGCCCTCATTGTCAGCCACATTCAGAGTCCAGTTTGATCACATGCTCATTCAGTCCCAGTCCAGCTGGCCTTGGTGAGCTTCCATTAGATCAGTCCCGCCTTCTCAGTGGGTGGACGCCCCCCTCGCTTTCTGCTCTTCATTTGGACCTTGGGAGCTCAGTCCAGTGCTCCAATGTGGGTCTCTGTCTCTATCTCCATCCATCGCCAGATGAAGGTTCTATGGTGATAATGCAAGATATTCATCAGTGTGGCTATGGGATAAGGCCAGTTCAGGCACCCTCTCCTCTGCTGCCCAAGGAACAAGCTGGGGACATCTCCTTGGACACCTGGGAACCCCTCTAGAGTCAAGTCTCTTGCCAATCCTAAAATGGCTCCCTTAATTAAGATATCTTCTTCCCTGCTCCCATATACACCCTTCATCCACCTCAACCTTGCCATTCCCCCAAGCTCTCCCCAATCCTCCCCATCTCTCTTCTCTCTCCCCATCTCCCCTTCACCCCACCCCCCACCCCCGTACTCCCAACTTTTGCCTGGAAATCTTGTCTACTTCCAATATCCAGGAGGATAGATTTTACTACATGGACTGGCTTTGTGGGAGCCTAGTCTGTTTGGATGCTCACCTTCCTAGACCTGGATGGAGGGGGAAGGACCTTGGACTTCCCACAGGGCAGGGAACCCTGACTGCTCTTAGGACTGGAGAGGGAGGGGGAGTGGAGAGAGTGGGAGGTAAAAGGGAAGAAGAGAGGAGGTGGAAATTTTTAATAAATTAAAAAAAGCAATTACAATGTCTTTCCGTAAACCAAAAAGCGATTAGCCCACAATTCTCTGAAGAATGGAATATTTTAATATGATACAGTAAACAATGTAATATTGCTTCTTTTTTCCCCCTTAGAGGTATTTATTAAAAGACAATGCTAAGAAGATTCAGGCAGAAATTCAGCTTGAAGGTGTTGCAGAACAAACAGAAAACCTGCAAAAGGAGGTAAGTTCTTTGCAAACAAACAAACAACAACAAAAAAAAAACAGCTCCCCTCCAGCCTCCCAGGGCAGCCCTAGAAGCCTTTTGGTTCTCATCAACCTCCCTGGACAGCCCTGGGAGCCTTCAGGTCTTCTCCAGCCTCCCAGGGCTGTTAGGCTGCTTGTTCTTCCTGGCCACCCGGCTAGCTTAGACCCGAAATAATCACACAGAAACTGTATTAATTAAATCACTGTTTGGCCCATTATCTCTAACTTCTTATTGGGCTAACTCTACATCTTAATTTAACCCATTTCTATTAATCTGTGCATCACCAAGAGGCCATGGCCTACGAGCAAAGTTTCAGCATGTCTGTTTCCTGAGGCTCCATGGCCTCTCTCTGACTCTGCCCTTCTTCCTCCCAGCATTCAGCCTAGCTTTCCCTACCTACCTAAGTTCTGCCTTGCTATAGGTCCAAAGCAGTTTAGTTTCTTTATTCATTAATGGTAATCACAGCACACAGAGGGGACTCCCACATCACAGGGCAGCTCTTGGGAGGCCCCAGATGTAGATCATCAAACGGTTCTAACCCCACAATCCTCTGTAGTGAAAAAGGTTCCTAAGCAGATCCAGTTGCCTCACATGGTTCGCTTAGCTGCTTGCCTTCTCTCCTTAACCTAAGGGGACCTAAAAGATTGTTGAATGGCTTTGGTACTTACTGGTCCTTGACTTGCAGGTTTCATGCCCGTTGAATCTGATGGTTTTAGGTCCTAGATAGAATTAGCTTGGATTCCATGTCAGTAGGGAATTACTTATTTTGTTTACCTCATGGAAGGGTATGAACCACCAAAACATTCTCTGATTTCTAGCGGGTGAGAGGAGCCTGTTATCAAATATATATATAGATTTCTCGATATGTTCAGACATACATAGCCATGCATGCAGAAGAAAGTACTGTCTTGACGCCAGGAAATTTGAAACCAAAGATGATATGAGAAGAACTTGCATGTTTAAGTGAGGACTTTGGGTCCCTCAGCAATCAGATACTGTCTATAAAATAATCTGATTAAAATTCTTGTTCTTTCATTGTGAAAGAAGCTTCTCTTTGGTGTTAAGGAGAAAATGCCTGCAGGCCCAATCCTGTTATTTTATAGTCTTTGATATTACAATCACAATCTTCTTTTGACTTATGACATTACCAAAAAGAAATGACAGCTGAGGGCAGTTGTGTCAGTGTCGGGCCTGAAAGTTTTGTGGTCACGGCCTCACTTCCACTCCTAAGGAGGTGCTTTGCTGGTCTGACCCCCATGTTACTGATCAGGCTGGAGGTGGACAGCTCCACTGGCTGCGAGATTCAGGCCTTAGGCAGTCTTTCTGAGAACTTGTTCTTGTCTTATAGGAACTAAAACCTCTCAGGCAGTGAGGTTCCACTTCCGGTAGTCAGTGTGAGATCCTGCACTGTACACTGACATTCTGGTCTCCCATCTCAGAAAGGTACATGTTGTTCAGTCAACGCACAAGCATGTGCCAATATGTGTGGTTGTGTGAGTAGCCTAACACACTGCCACATCTAAAAAAAAAAAAAAAACAAAAAAAAAAAAAAAAAACAAAAAAAAAAAAAAAAAAAAAAAAAAAAAAAAAAAAAAAAAAAAAAAAAATAAAAAAAAAAAAATAAAAAAAAATAATATCCCTCCCCCCCCCACCAAAAACCTTTAAATATTATAAATCCAATTATTTTTTTTTTTTTATAAAATTTTTTTTTTGCTTGCTGTAATCATACATGATTGTATTCTTCATGGCCCAAGGAGCAAAGCAGTGGACTGCACATTAATGTGTGTGTTATACTTGCACACATAGAAGTACCATTTGGCTTAGGTGTAAGTACGCAATGCCTTTTAGTGTAAGGAAGCACACAGTGTATATGGATGACAACAGTATATCTCCTAAGGAGTCCTTTCTCGTCACTCGGTGACACATGACTGTACTTGGGTGCTAATGTCTTAAGGCTTTCACAGTTGGAGACAAGCTTTGCTGGTCATCTAGACTGCTTGTAAAAATAAACCATCCTTTCTCACAGTGAGCGTGTCTTAGGTGATTTCAGTATCCAGTCCGTCAAATTTGAGCCTAGAAATTTTTACCTTGGTGTGCATGATTGTGTCATTTTTATGATCTGGATAT
>CADCXT010002121.1:32500-35000 GCA_902806775.1 Microtus agrestis
CTGTCCTTTCTGTTTTTATAAAATTAACTCTCCCCTTATCTTTCTCACGTATACGTAAAGGTTTCTGCTATTATAATCTAATAGTTTTCTCATGGGTTTAGGGTCATTTCTCTGAAATTTTTTTTTAAAAATATTTATTTATTATGTATACAATATTCTGTCTGTGTGTATGTCTGCAGGCCAGAAGAGGGCACCAGACCTCATTACAGATGGTTGTGAGCCACCATGTGGTTGCTGGGAATTGAACTCAGGACCTTTGGAAGAGCAAGCAATGCTCTTAACCACTGAGCCATCTCTCCAGCCCATTTCTCTGAAATTTTACTCCCAACTGCATTATACCATTCAAGATTCCTCAAAATGTCTGGTTAGATAATTCTTTTTCCAAGATCATGAACTGTTAGTTTTGAAGAATGTATGGATTAGTCACTGTGTTGCGTTTGGTGTGGGCTGGGAACAAGAGAACACATTTAGTATTTTCATTTTTAATTAATTGCTACAGTTGGAATGCAAGTCATGGGCATCTTTGTGACCTGTCATTCATCTGAATCATTGTACTTTCTGTATTTGACCTCCCTGCTCTTCTTCCCTGCAACCTCAGTGTACAACTTTCTCCCTGTAAGTAGTCTCTCCTCTGCTTTCACGTCTGTGTGACCAAGTCTAGATTCTGCATATGAGGGGAAATATGGGGTTTTGTGTTTTCTTCTTTCTCTCTTTGCCCTCCCCCATTTATTCCCTTTCCTTCCTCATCACAGTCTCTCTTATTTCATATCTGTATATGTCCTACATATGGGCTCACACACATATAAATATGTGTCCATATATGACAGAAAATATGGTTCATGTATTTCTGAGTTTGACTTGTGTTGCTTATGTTATCATTTTTATTTTTACATCAGATTTATCATGTTAATGATAATCTCGATTAGTTTTTCTGAAGGTGCTATATTTTACCTTCTTTATGGCTGAATAAAACTCCACTGTGTGTATGAACCATATTCTCATCAAATTAATCTGCTGCTCATCTTGTGGATTGTGAGTGCCTCCCTTCCGTAGCAAAACCTCCGGGTTACACTCTCAGCAGCGTAAAAATGCAGGAAACTTCTCTAACATTTTTGCCCTGTTTTCCTGGTGACAACCGGTCTTATTGGGTGAGATGGCATCACAGTGTTGTTTGATTTGCATTTTCTTGTTGAACAGTTTCCACATAATGGCTGTCTGAAGTTCTACCTTTGAGAACAGTTCTATTGGTTCACCTATTTATTGATTAGATGGGTTTTCATGTTTAATTCTTGGGGACCTTCTTTTATCGCCTATGTTAATCCTCTACCACATACCCAGTTGCAAAGATTTTCTCCCATCCTGTCGGCCATCTCGCCACTCTGATGCTCGTCCCCTTTGCGGTGCAGACAGCCCTCGATTTCATTGGTCAGTCCTTAACAATTTTATCACCTGTGAGAATGCGAGGTTAGGATTAGTTATTTCTAAATAGTATATGTTATCTATGTGATTTACTGGTGAAATATGTTGGAGGAGTATTTTTCTGACTAAGTATTATACAGTCATGATTTGCTGTAGAGTAACATAGTGTTCCCAGCATCAGCAGCTGTATAATACATGTGGTAACTACAGTTTCGTTATAACTAGAAAGTCATAGATAAGATGACCATTCTAATAAAACTTTGTGGGTAGTCAAATGTAATTTTTGTACAACTTTCATGTATTACAAAATTTTCTTCTTTTGGTCCCTTCTCAAATAGTGAAACAAGGTAACAATTATTCTACATCAGTGGGATGTATAAAAACACAAGGCAGAGTATGTTTGACTTGCATATACTATTTTATTAATTATAATTTAGAATATTGTGCCATAATATGGAAAATGTTCATAACACATTGAATGTGAGAACACAGGTCATAAAACATGTACATTGAATGTGAAGACATCTCTATTAACAAACAATATCCAGCAAGATAGCCTTGGGTGATGCTATATCAGAATATTTACAGGTGTACCTTGGTTAGATTATGGGCAAATATAATTCTGAATTTGTACAATGATTGTTTATTGCCTTGTTTTAAAAATATTCTGATATCAGAAAATGTTACTTACTCATTGTCAACAAATTGGTACTGAAACAATCTGTTTTGTTTTGCCGCTCTTTTTGTGTTTAGCCAACAACCCAAGTTTGGAAAAGCTGATTCCTATGAAAAACTGGAGAAACTAGGAGAAGGACCTTATGCAGCAGTCTACAAAGGCAAAAGCGAGTAAGTTAAATATTTTAAAGAACAAGTCAAGGGAGAGAGAGAGGGCAGCTGAGGCCTAGGAGTTGGAATGGCAGCAGGGGTCGCGCCTGGGTCCCAGGCGCCAGGAGTCGCGGCTCTGGGGCTGCACTGTGCCTTGGCCTGGGAACTTGTGCGCGGGTCTCCCGTGCCTCCTCCTCTGGGGCGCCACCTCTGTTACAAAGGAGAGCAAATGAGGCGGAGGCGGCGGGGATGGTGG